>JACYXH010000592.1:2498526-2638526 GCA_026745465.1 Lota lota
AGTGAATGTGGGAGAACAGCACAGCAGAAAGATGCTACATTGATTGGAAGTAGAGCTCTCCTTGCTGAACAAGCGCACGCCCACGCACACAAACTCTCACACACGTACACACACACAACCTCCCTCTCGGCGGCTGCCTTTGAGTCCACCACAAGCCAAACACACCGACGTCCCGTCCGTCAGCGCAAGCCCCCTGAACTCATACGGTACATCCTCCCCTGCCCTCCTCCCTTGTCGTTCCTTCCTCTCTATCGTCCACCCCAACCCCACCAACCCAAACCCCCGTCTCCACCGCATCCTCTCGTCTCGCTGTCATAATTCACTATCCAGACTAGAGTTGTGGGGGCCACATGTTTTTCCTGACAACCAAAATGATTTTCCCCGTCACAGTGCAAAGCAAAGTACAGTTAAAGGGGTTTTTGTCTGGATTTGTTGGTTTCGGTTGCGAATGGAAAGCACGGCGCGACCCAGAAACTTAAGTGTGTTACTTAAAGGTTTGTGTGTGTTTGTCTGTGCATGTGTGTGTGTGTGTGTGTGTGTGTGTGTGTGTGCACCACTGAGGTTGTGGCTGTGTGGGGTGGTTTGATCCGATTTCCCATTGGGCCCTTCTTACATGCAAGTCAAAAAGGTGCGTGTGGGCAAGCTCCATGTTTTCAGTGACCCACTGAGGAAAAATGTTTCTGTTGGTCTAGTTGAAACCGTGGGAAGATCCACTTCCCAGTCATTTTGGCTGAAGGCAGTGGAGTTATAGGGAGAGGAGAGTGAGTAGAGTAAAATACTGACAATGACAATCGTCATTGATATTGTGCAGTGGGCATGTTCATTTAAAGGTCTCTCTCTCACGCTCTCTCTCTCTTTCAATTGACCTCTGCCTCGCCTGTCCTCCGGGGCATCATTGAGCGAGCACAGGCCTGTTGGATGCTGACCAGGGTGGTCTTAGTCAGGCTGGGAGGGGAGGAGGTGGTGTGTGTTGTGCAGAGAAGCATCCTTAACAACATTAAGAGGTAGCTCCTTACTCACGTGGCTCCTGCACACACACACACACACACACGCCTGCACCTACACACTCCTTAGTCACGGGGCGCTCACTGCGGTCCATGCACGTGCGAGCGCAGGAGAGGCGAGCCCATAGATGAGACATAACATGGCCCCAAAGTCGCGCCATGTTGAATATCATCATATTCTGCGAAACACGCCAGTATTTTCGTTGCTCCAAAACCGTGTCGGCCCTGAAAGTCAGCCGTGGGATGCGCTGTTGACTTTGTGAGTCAAACACACAAGTTGGTCACTATCAAATAAGAACCGTCTCGGGTTATTTACCGTGCCTTTCCAGGTCCAACCTACGCCAAGCCTCATCAGCTGTTTTTCAAATCCCAGCACAGTCAAAACAGAGCGCTTGAGTTGAGGAACAGCACACAGCAAACCCTCTTGACTCAGTCCAGTCTTCATCCCAAGTCCTCATCTCAGGCCCTGGTGTCCAGATAAACAGCTGTGAGGCTTAGTTAGACATGATTCAGCTGGTCCCGCTCCCAGCTCCCCTCTGCCCTTTGGCTTCTGCAAGCACCCCTCCTCCCACCCTCCCCACCCCATTCTAATGCTAGGACTCTAGGTCGGGATCCGGGATGGTACTTTGGAACATCCTTCCACCCACACACACATGCACACACATACACACACACACACACACATACATCTCACCTTTTTTTAAACACAGGTTGACAGGTGCACACGCGCACACACACTCAAACACACACACACACACACTCACACTCACACCCACACACAGACAAAACAACAGTGTGCCCACCACACCTCGGCGCCAGATGGAAATATTAGTGGTTCCCAACCGCTGGCCAACTGTGTGGTTGACAGTGCGGTTGCCCTGTGAAACAGACCAAGCTAATAGAAGCGCTAGCCGGGGGGGGGGGGGGGGGGGGCAGGGCATCCTCTCACGTTCTGAGAGATATGTGCGAAGAAGTGTGTCTGCTCCAAAGTGGTGGGAGTGTGGGATTTGCCATTCGTCATGGGCTGTGCACCACATTGCTCATAAAGTCAACAAAATGAAGGGAGTTTGCCACAATTAGCACCCTGTTGCCATGGCATTAGCAAAAACATTTTGAAAGGGTGCCTGATAGCGTCACAAACGTGGACATACTAGAACATGTTTTGAATGTGTGAGCGATAACTGATATCTTATTGTTCTAAGAAAAACAAAAGGCAGTCAGCTGTAGGTGTAGACGCTGGACTACAATACATTTGTTTAAATTGAACAACAACAACAAAGTCGATCAAACCATTCCAGTGACTATATGTTCCTATTTGATCATATGTATTTAATTAACATTCTAGCTTAGCTTCAACATCTGGCTACTTAAACTTAACTTAAACACAGAACAGTGTGGTTTCAGACCTCCCAGCCCTCATATCAACATATTCCCTCATTGATTTGACGTAATCTCTCTTATACTGTCCCCCCACTCGCCCAAGTGCAGCCAGCCGTTTCGCCTCAACCTCTGACCCCTTGGTCTGTGAGAGCGCTCACACCTCATAGTCTCTCTGGGTGGGACGATGTCCGGAGCCTTTAAGACAACGTTTGAAACACACAGGGATTGTCCTCCACCCCACACACACACACACACACACACACACACACACACACACACACACACAACAAAAGCCTGGCTGAAATGATAATAATGGAGATGATGATGAGGGTGATGGTGATGTAGCTGGTTTTCCCCCTTAGCTTTACAACACAAAGGCTTGTATGTCCGCCTCCCCTAACAACTCTTCTTGCGCTGCTATGGCCTCTCCCAATAACCCGGTCGTCTGTTGCCGGGTGAGCGGCCCGGGGAAGTGATGTCATTCTCCTTTGAATCACAAAGTTGCGGTGGGGGGATTCTGAGATGGGAGGGGTCTCGCTCTTGAGAGAGAGCGAGAGAGAGAGAGAGAGAGAGAGAGAGAGAGTAAAGCGATTGTAATCTGTGCCCACACAGCTCACAGTGCAGGGCAGACCAGACCGGGGGTGGCAATTGGTCAGGTGGTGTGTTTGTGTGGTTCCATTCATTAGCGCATGAGCAATGATTTTAGTGATTATATTAGGCTGATTATATTTATGTTAGGCTGTTCACTGCTCTGTTGTATTGAGCTGTGTCAAATGTATGGGTCTATATTGATGCTGCCTTTTTATCAATGGTTCGCTTTTATGGTGTTTTCTTTTTGTTTTTCCACTTTTATTTGCATATTTGATTTCTGTATTCTGTTTATGATCTTTCGTTTTTTGTTCTTTGTAATGCACTTTGTAAACCCATTTTATGTGCTGCAAAATGTATTTATTTTTTATAATTGTTTGTGTGTATAACCTGTGAGTATGTGTGTGTGCGTGAGTGTGTGCATGTGTATACACTATGAAAACAAAACGTTTATTGGCATGTATATGGTATTGTATATGGCAGCGAATATGGATTTTAGGTTCAACCACGTGCTACTAGCAAAACCTTTTTCCATAATAAGCATAGCGATCCGAGTGTATTACTAAATTGTTAATTGAACCCATATGTAGCAATGTCCACTACTACACGCCACCTAGGTGGCTTTTCTCACTCCACCTAGGTGACTTTCCTCAGGCTCCTCCAAATGAATGGACACAGGGTGGTGATGTTGAAAACCGGTTTATTGTTAAGGTTGCATAGAATGAGGCATGCAGATGGTGCTCCATGCTGCCATGCCGGAGAGCTCTTCTCGAGTGTGTGTGGTGATGGCTGGTTTAACCTGTGCACACCGATTGCTCAATGTGCAACAGGTGTGCAGCCTCACCCAGCTCCAGACTCCAATCAGTCTGACTCGGGCCAGGTGAGGCTGCTTAAACCAGCCATCATCCACACACACTCCCACACCATATTAATATTATTGTAACAATGTAGTTCAGTTATAACTGCTGATTAGATGGGAAATATCAACCCTAATTGGGCAGCTGCATATTTTTGTACATGTCTAAGTAATAATTAAAATATAATTAGGTAACGGGTAATGGCATTGTATTTGAATTAGCCCAGCCACTGGAAAACACATTCTATTCAAAAGATAACAGATCTTCTCCTAGTATTTAAAGCTGTAACTTTCAACATCTACACATCACGGTGAGGAGGCCCAGCGGTCAACAGCTGGGAGGTCCGTCCAACTCACTTGGAAGTTAGAGGTTCATAGGTGTAGCAGGTTTGGAACAGCTAGCTAAAGGAAACGCTTGTCGCCCCGGGAACCACCGCTATTGTATTCCGACGTCTCTAATTCCTCCCCTGCCCACTTGTCCTCATTCAAGAGGAAGGCGTTGGGACTCTGGTCATGACGTCAGTCACACAGGTCGCCTCTTCCTCCTTTGAGGGGGCCTCTTGTTTCCGTTGTCTGCCAAAATGCTTCACCCCGTCTGGGGCGATCTTCTGGAGATGTGCTATTGCGACACATTCTTCAGCTCCTGTATCACTGTAACAGTCTGAAATTACCAGTCACCCCTCCCTCTCTATCCTCCTTTCTCCTCTGCTCTTTTCCCTCCATATGTGAGACAGACACCTCCATTCATTCGGCGCTCACAGAGCATAATGCTGACAGGCCGTCACTAAGTGTTCCCTAATTACACACATATACCGGTAAGGCATCATATAATAGTGTCTTATGGCAACAATGGCTGTTTTGTGCCGAAGTATCAAAGGAAAAACGAATAACCGTGACAGTGAGCGTTGTGAAGACAAAGAGCTTTGGATTTAATACAAAATACAAATCTCTTTGGTTTCCTTTGGCACGTGTAGCAGGCGCTCACCCGAGAGCCACATTGAAATGACAGATTGTTTAATGGGTTTGGAGTTGGAGGAATTTGGCAGATGGCAGCGATCCTAAGACTCGCTTAAAGGGGCTCCTTTTGCAGGGAGCGATACTAATACAAAAATAACATAAGTCTTAAATTTGAATGATCATTGCGGTGAAGTCATGTTGAAATAAAAGTTTTCAAGGAATAACCACTCCGATTCTACAAAATCATAGCAAAAGGTCAGCTCAACGTTATACGCTATTCTTATTTTTGTATTTATATTTATTGATCCCATGGGGAAATGCATTCTATGAATTTAACCCATCATAGCTAGGAGCTAGGAGCAGTGGGCTGCCACAGGGTAGCGCCCGGGAACAAACTCCAGATGTGGTGCCCTTTTCTTGGTTATAGGCCGGGCAGGAGTTGCATGTTTTTTGTGGTGTGGGAGGAAACATGCAATGGCAATGTAAAAACCATTATATGTGTGCGGCGTCACCAGGAAGTCAACTGATTCAAAAGGCAACAGAAATTTCTTCAGACCACATGTAAAAGCTTTATTGTCACACGTCGCTTTAACAATTACATATTTAGTGCTTTGATATCAAGCTAAGCATGTGTCAATTATTCAGCACTGCCACTAGGGGAACAAGTAGCGTACTCAACATTATACAACTTACATAAATTATTAAATATCTTATTTGGCATAATGTTACAAGGAAGCAGGAAACAAAAGTGTGGGAACACGTCTGCCTGTGTGCAGTTATAGAAATTGGAACGAAATTAACGCTGGAACCAACAGAACAAAATATTAGATACAAGACTAAATTCATACTACAACCAAGTATCGTTTTTCTCTGCAGGAACAGGCATTGATTTGATCACCAACACAAGATAGTGTTTATAAGTCACCTGGAAAGAGAAGAACGTTTAGGGAGCAGGGGTGTGTGTGTGTGTGTGTGTGTGTGTGTGTGTGTGTGTGTGTGTGTGTGTGTGTGTGTGTGTGTGTGTGTGTGTGTGTGTGTGTGTGTGTGGGGGGGGGGGGGGGGGGGGGGTGCTGCAGGAACGTCATGGAGAAGTCACATCACCCCCCCCCCCCCCCCCCCCAACAACGTGTTGTACAATTTTGCCAGGAGAGGTCCTTTAGACCATAGCAGGCTCTCACTCTCAATACATTTGTAGTTTTTTGTATACTTTGTTTGAAATGTTTAGAATGTAAACCAAAAAACATGGGTGTGTGCTTTTACATTTTCAAAACCCATCCAATTTATTTTCTTAGCAACACTGTCTTCAGGTATAAACTGGTCGTTAAAAGCCCACCTGTGCTCTGTTTGTGTGTGTCTATACACACACACACACACACACACACACACACACACACACACACACACACACACACACACACACACACACACACACACACACACACACACACACACACACACACACACACACACACACACAGCTCGTTAATTCATGGTACAGGAATAATTGAACAATTACACGTTTTTGGCGAGCCACGGGTCAACACGATAGCCCGGTATATTTATATAACGATAGTCAGCCCAAAGGAGTTCGATTTCAAAGACTCAGCCATGCAGATTAGGACGCGATCCACAACAAGGAGGAGATCTCCAAGAGAAGATGATCACCATGATCATTTTTGATCTCTGGAGAGGGAGAAAGAGGGAGATGGAGAAGGAAGGAGATGGAATTGGGTGAGGGAGAGGATGGATGGAGAGAGAGGGAGATGGAGAAGCAGGAGAGCCCAGAGAAGACGCTCCTTCCCGTTGTCTGTTAATCATTGAGGACGCAGACGGTTGAAAACGTCAGCAAATCACCACTGTCGGCGCCTGTGTATGTAGGGTTCCTCTGATGAGTAACATGGGCGTGTGTGTTCAATAGAAGTTGCGATAGCCAGGAATATTGAATATCACACACTGACGTGCGAATGTGGGTGGGGAGAGTGGGGGGATGGGTGACTGTCATGTTTGGCTATGTGTGGTGCTACTGGTGGTCTGGTGGTGGTTCCTTTCTTTGGAAATCTGTGGTTAATTTAATCTGCGTCAGTGGATCCCTCCGCCCTCCCTACATTAACACTGTACACAGTGGCCCCACTCCCAACACAAATGCATGCACGCACACACACACACACCTCACAAGAAGACACAAGATGATAAGTCAGTCCTGGCTTCATTTGGCAAGAGACTCTGCCACAAAAACCATGGGTTCCTTCATAACACCAAGCAGCATTTCATGTTTAACTGGCAATACGTCAAGTAAAGAAATACATATTATATCCTTACGTTTATATGTGCCAAAACGAAAAGCCCCATTGCAGGTTTTGCAGGCTCTGAAAATACAATGCCTTGACATCCTTGATAACGTCCTAATGTTCACTATTAATTATATTTTGAGCAGAGGATATGTTGCACACTAATACTGACGGGAAGCAGCATGCGATCTGAGGGTTAACACTAATTAATATATTAATATATATATATATTCCCCTAATCTGACATGTGTGAATAATCAAAGTGTTTCGATACCACATATTTACTGACCATCAGTGCAACAGGGCCAGAAATGGAATACATCATGAATGACAAGCAGTCATGTTGGAGACGAGCACAGTTGTTGAATACAATTTGCTCAAGTTGGAAAAGGTTGTGATTTCAAGTGACTTGAATGACTTCTGGCAGTAAAAATGATAAGGGTTTGGTGGTACGGTGTGTGTGTGTGTATGCGCACATGCGTGTGTGAGGTTGGTGTCTTTAGCATGTGGAAACACCACCAAAGAGGTGAACTGTGGCTTTGACATCATCCACCCAGCTGTGGGGATTCCCTAACACAAAACACATTGTCTTGACTCAGAACTGCCTTCCCTTCGCTCCATCTACCATTCCTCGTGTCTGCAGGAACATACAGGGCTGGGTTTCTCTCTTCCGCTTTCTTTCTGTAGCAATAAAACCAGATTAGCAAGAAACATGAAAAAGGTTTCACCCAAGGTTTCGGCGTTTCCGAAGTCTGTCACTAAATCAAAACGACGGAGGCTAATACCAAGCATAAACAAAGCTCTAACGACTAAATTGGGAGAAAGGAAAAGGGAATTACTGCTGGTCACGGTACAATGCAAATTACCCTCTCTCACACACACACACACACACACACACACACACACACACACACACACACACAGCTATGAGCAGATTTCTTCGAGTCATCTGCATGGCGCCATCTAGTGACAGCCGCCTGGTATGAAGCCCTATAGGAGACACTAGAGAGAGGGGTGTCTCAGTTTACATGGACAGGTGTTGGGGATGGGAGTAATACAGCAGTGAAGGCCAATAGGCAGCAGCGAGATTACGCATACACAGAGCAGGTGTCACTGGGAGAGGAGTTAAGATAAGGAAAGGAAAGGAGACAGAAGGAGAGGGAGAGGCTAAAGGTGCTCCAGGAGCCACTGGAAGAGTGGTGTGGTGTGGTGGGGCAGAGAGGGCATCTCTCTGGGGTGGGATGGAGCCTGCCACTGGCTCAGCGTCTGGACCTCTTCACAGTAGCGCAGCAGGGCCTGCAGCAGGTCCCCCACCTTGCACTCCCGCTCCCGTAGACGCTGGACCACCGCCTGGAGCTGTGGGGGGCAGAACGCCTGGGTTGGTCAGGATTCATCCTCAGGATTTGTCTATGGAGTACATCTTGGCCTAACTAATGGTCACTAGTCCGTGCAAGATTGTATGGCACAAATTGACAAAAAGATGTATAGAAAAATACACAATGTAGTTTAAACATAAAGGGTCTGGGAACCCTCTCCCACTGACCTCAACAACTTAATATATTTTGGATTTCATATTACATAATATTGTATATATTTTCATTTCAAGTTGGTATCTTGCATTTCTGCACCAATACACCACAGGAAATACATTGTATGTGAATGCTTACTTGGCAAAAAAAACTCTCCGGATTTCCATGCACATGAAGGGACCATGACAGGGATTCCCAGACATTGTTCCATTATACTAGTTACTATTATAGTAACTAATCTCAGATCCAGCAGTCCTACTAGGTTAAAGCAGAGACAGCAGGCACAGCACCTGGGCCGGTAGCCGATAACTGAAAGGGTGGAGTGACACCTTGTTTCCTGTTTTCATCAAGTAGATATTCTACTGAACAGAAACTGATTCCTCGCAAGTAGGGATGCACCAATACCGATACCAGTACTCGGGCCCGATACTGTGCTCATGTACTCGTAAAACTTCTCCGATACAACCACCCGATACCACTTTACGCTACGTGACGTAGCGAGCCAGTGAACTCAAAAGAGTAAAAAAAAGAAAGAAAATAAAAGGGTAAAATCCTATGTTTTTGCCATTCTGGAGCTCTGTGTGGAGCTCTGAGCTCGATTTATTTAATACCCGCATCCGAGGGTTAGGCTTCCTGGACACCTATAGTATAACGCTACGGTGTGTGGATGGTGAAGCTCCGGCTGAGCAGCAATTTATTTAATACCCGCGTCCGAGGTTCAGGATTCCCGGACACCTATAGTATAACGCTACGGTGTGTGTGGATGGTGAAGCTCCGGCTGAGCAGCAATTTATTTAATACCCACGTCCGAGGTTCAGGATACCCGGACACCTATAGTATAACGCTACAGCGTGTGGCGCATTTCATATACAACATCGCTCATTATAACGCTCCTACACAACGACGGTACTTAAAAAGTATCACAAAGTTCCCGTGGGCCGCAACCATGGCGATAACACGCCCCCTCTTTCCTAGAGCTCTCAGCCCAAAACGAATTGTTTTAAATTTCAGTGTTCGAATTCCTGCTGAAACAGTGGGTTCACTGGCTCTTTAAACTGTAATGGTATTATTAAGTACTCATATCGGTACTCTGTATCAGCAAGTACCCAAATGTAAGTACTTGTACTTGGTCTGCGAAAAAGTGGAATCGGTGCATCCCTACTTGCAAGTATACAAAGCTCTCAGAAGAGTCACTTTTCTATTGTTTACCAGTGCTGGGCGAGTTTGTGTTTGCTGTTAATAGCCAATTACGCGCTTCCAGCAACATGATTAGTCGAAACAAATATGAAGCAAAAGAGGAGTAATCTAAAGTCTGATTTGTGAGACTAAACAGTCACATACTGCTTCTACAGATGGCCCAACTCACCTGTTGGATCTCTCTGTCGGTGCCCAGCTGCACCTGGGGCAGCTCGGCCATGGAGGCTGCAGCCCACTGGAGCATGCACCTCACCTGGGGGTCCAGGGTCACGGCCCCGTGGGGGTCATGGCCCAGTTCCATGACGTCAGAGTTGACCATCACAAGCAAGGCCTTGGGAGTCTGTGGCTGAGGCCTGTCCACGCACAATGTCCCTGTGAATACACACAAACACACACTTTACAAGCTTGACGACTTGTGATCAACATGTGTTTTCAAACACATTGTTTAAAGTGATGGACAACAGAAGTCCGTAATTTACCATTCATTATGTTATAAAGGGTTATCTACTTGTGATTAAGCATCAGAAAATGGTGGTCCGTGAAATCCATTGCAATCTCACATATTTACAGTCTGTTGATGTCCTTCTATTCCTTGCATGCAGATTTAATGGGTGGAGTCTGTTTTCAATCCTGGCTATGTAGGCAAGCAGGTGACCAATTACCGTTCACTTACGTGGCCAAGCCAGGCCACCCACATTACAGCAACAGTGCCTATTGACTGTGTTTCGGACATTGAGGAAGTACAAACTACACAAAAGCTGGGATTCAGCGGGGCCAACAACCCTGCAATCCGGAGTTTATTATCCTTTTAAGTAACACTGTAGTGTGCAATAGTTGTCATGAGAACCGATAAACAAGTTCATGCATAAGGTGATAGTTTTCATACAGCAGTGAATGAAGTGTGCACGGGGACTGACTCATTGGAGTAACAATGAGACATACACGCAGAGGCCTCAAGGCAAAACTGGGCTGCCAAACTGCAATTCCAATCGGATAAATCATTTAATTTACTTTCAAAATATTTTGTAGTCAATCGGCATTAGTAATAGATCATTAGGTTACGTTACTGTGGGAGTGTGTGTGGAGGGTGGCTGGTTTAAGCAGCCTCACCTGGCCCGAGTCAGACTGATTGGAGTCTGGAGCTGGGTGAGGCTGCACACCTGTTGCACATTGAGCAATCATTGTGCACAGGTTAAACCAGCCATCACCACACACACTCGAGGGAGAGCTCTCCGGCATGGTAGCACCAGCTGCATGCCTCATTATATGCAACCATTACAATAAACCGGATTTTCAACATCACCACCCTGTGTCCAATTGGTTTGGAGGAGCCTGAGGAAAGTCACCTAGGTGGAGTGAGAAAAGCCACCTAGGTGGTGTGTAGCAGTGGACAATGCTACACAATGCTAGTCTGACTCGGCCAGGTGAGGCTGCTTAAACCAGCCACCCTCCACACACACTCCCACAGTTACATTACAAAACAAAAGCACAGTTCGTCTGCAATGAAATGATGTGGTAGGCACTCACAATCCCATAATATAAGTATTATATGAGTCAATACAACAATATCTTCTCAAATGTTGTTTTTGCGCTATACTTTATTGTAGTTGAACTGTTACTTATTATTCTTCAAACCACACAAACACAATTTGACGGACAGCCACCCCTTGGGTAACAGTATAGAGTATAATGCTCCTTAGTCCTGCTCTGGGTTCCCACGCTTCCACACCGATCCTAAAACTATGTCTGCCTCTAATTGACACACACACACACGCACACACACACACACAGCAGAGGGAGTGGATGAATGAGCAGCAGTGTGGCTTAACGCGGGGGTGGTAAAAATCCCCGACTGCAACAGACATCGATAGATGGACGGGCAGACGAGGCCGCAACAAAAAGTACGAACACACACACACACACACACACACACACACACACACACACACACACACACACACACACACACACACACACACACACACACACACACACACACACACACACACACACACACACACACACACACACACACACACCTGTTAAAAGCTACACCAATTTATCCCTCGGAATACTTCATCTTCTCTTATTGGGGCTTTCTATCTCATTGGACTCACCGGATGCATCTAATCAGTAACTTATACGGGTGGTGCAGTAGCGTGTGATTATATACAATGTATAGTGTGGCGTATATAGTGTTGGCAGACAGGCAGCCATATACATCCTTACCACTAGATTCCTCCTTGAAGTCGGTCTCCTGCTCCTCGGGACATTCACTGCGGGGTGACAAATATCACACGGGTTAGACGGAGACAGCAGAGGGAGGGGTGGAGGAGCGGAGGCTGCAAGATACGGGACACAGAAAGGCGGTGCAGGGAGGCAAACGGCGACAGCATGCGGCCAAGACAACAGCATTCCATAGTCAACAAGCCAGCCATGATCACGGCGGATTTCAAAGCAATTGTGATAAGATGCCTTAAGAAGAGATAGGAGAGATAGTGAGTTCTGGGTGACGATAACAATGTACATTTACGACTCGCAACAGACAAGTCGACAATTAATGAAAGTTAATGTTTTTTGTTCCCCAACGTATTGAACTGTTTAACATGTTGGGAAATGTTTTAAGTATGTTGCTCCTTCCATTTGGCAGTCCTCTGCAGGACTTGAAACCGAAGGTTTTTATATGTGTTTAAATTCTGAAGGACTTGGAACTGAACAGTAGGTTTTAATGTCAATGAGTCATTTGGTTTTGCATTTGTGATTTATTAATGGTTGGGTAAGGATTAGGCCAACAGGTAAAAAAAAAAAGAAAGTCTCTTCTGTTATTAAGTGTTGCTTACACAGCCCATGGCTATAGACATCCAGTCTCTGCCAATTAACATGTGTGGATAGTGTTTCCTTTCCAGATGGAAGTTTCAATATGTATTTTTTTATATGTCTTGGTATGCCTGGTTTTGTGAGTAACTGAAGAGGAGACTGGCATCGGAAATCAGTCAATAGCTAATTTCATCATTACAATCTCTATAGGGTGTGGACTGAATTGAAATTTTGGACGCTTGCAAATCATAATCATTGTCAGATGTCGCATGACATAAATAACCAACATCGTCACGTGAGACTTCACATTGTAAATAAGCAATTTAAACAGCGGCACTATATTGCTCATACATTGTACAGTTTGAATTTGGACACTCTCAAAGTCAATAAAATGCAGTGTACAGCAAATCATAGGGGCAGATTTCGTATGTACTGCTACTGTCAGGGGAGGAATCCACTACATAGCCAAGCAGCAACTGTAAAAAAACTTCACATCAGCCATGAAAGGAAGCAAATTTAATTACTTTGTACCAGGCAACATGCACAAACACGTAGGCTCACACATGCAATCTCACAGATACACACAACCCACATCTCTAATGTTTGGGAGCAAAAACATTCCCATGCAAATTTGAAAACTTAGTTTTTGATTCAGTGCTTGGGTGTGGTCATGCAGATACCTTGGAGCCTCTAGTGTGGGACAAACTAGGCACTTTAAGGTAAAAAAATTGAATATGTTTTATTTTATCCTGATTTATTTGTACAATTTGTCCCACTCTAGTTGTGAAAGCCTCATGTGTTTCGAATATTTTGATCTTAGGTAAGCACAGCGCAGATTAACATATATAACATAGCGTGGCATAGATTGGCTGCGTTAGCTAGCTGTGGTGACCGACCTGTCCGAGGGGGAGAAGGACAGGTGGTCCTCACACACCTCCCCCTCCAGGCCCAGGCTGCTCCAGCTACTGCTGTTCCCATTGCTGCAGGGGAGACAAGGAAAGCAGGGCATTCCTCAACAAAGCCGCATACAGTGCCCACACTAACATGAATCATCACCTAATGACGAAGCCAGTTGTCCTCAAGGTCATTTATGTATATATGTTAAAAAAAATGGTGTTTGCCAAAACATATTCATTGTAGCATAGATGTATGACAAAGTCCTACATGTCTCCAAGTTAGCATCCTTTTAAAATAACAATGTCAAAGAAATGTTTCTCCAAAAGGTGACGTGTATTTTTCCTATCGCTGATTGCGGAGATGCCTAATGTTATGATGTAGGCAAAAGTAGTATGAGATAATTACATTGTTGACTTCACTACAATAATCCTGATAATCTTGGGCACTTCCAGCCGGACGATCTGTGCTGGCAACGAGAGCATAACTATACACACCGTTTCGGTGATGTCGCTTGTTGGCAGAAAACCGGCCCATTGTATAAGGGAGGATACAGGGAGAAGTAAACATCTGACACTTAAAAAAAAATACCTCCATCATTTGGCATCTGCCTCAGACACAGCTTCCTCCGAAGGGCTTTTTTTGAAGCGATTGAGTATGACAGCTCGTCATAAGTCAATCAGGAGGTTTATTGCCTACATAAACCCCTTGAGCCAAAATCTTTCCCCTCTGTTCTGTTTATCTGCTGGGTGGATGTGAGTCGCACAGTCAGGTTTTGAAGAGGAGCTAATGAATTACATATGGTGGACTTTGTTCTCGTAGAAACGGCGCCGGGCGAAGGATAATGCTCAGACACACCTTTAGACAATATTTTTGTACCTTTCATTTGGCTGTGGTGGCCAAAACAAGTATGTCCTTGCACAGTCAGTGTCGGGAAAAGCGCAACAATGTTGACAGGTAAAACATCTCTCTCTGTGGGTGTTTGCATGTAACTCAAGCCCTCTGCTTGTGTATACATGATCCTTGCTGTAGTAAATGTGTGTGTGACAAAGCATCGGCGCCACACACACACTTGATTGAGGTGCTCGTGCGAGCTGTGGAGCGATATCATACAATATATTTAACATGCACATTGCCAAACCCATGTATGCAATTCACAATTTGCACAAATTGGGAGACACAGATTTCATGGTTCGTAGAGGCAGAAGTGGGATTCATGAACAACATGCTGAGACCAAACTAAGGAAATCTTGCTTCCTTTTATTATTTTTATGTATGCATGTATTTTAATGTCCTATTGTATGGCTCAGATAGAAACATTATTACACTTCAGAACAAACTATGAGCATATCAGATAGACAAAACATAATCCAGCCTCCAAGATTTAAACTCAAAGCAGCAGTTTAGTTTATTTGTAATGGATTTTTACCATGTGATAACCTAATTAACAAAGAGAGAAATTGTAGACAAAGAAAACATATATGATTGATGATAATATTAGTGTTCCTTGAAGGAATAAAAAAAAAAAAAAAAAATGTATGGATTGATCTGATGATTTCCTGTAAATCAACATTCAGGAACTATTTTGGTTTAGGATCATTAGCTATGGCTTATTCCCAAATTTTGTGAGGGACTTCTTGTGAGGGACACGATGAAAGGCTTTAGTAACAGGGCAGTGTAAATGCCCCTGAGGGTAGCTGCAGCGCCCCTTACCTGTCACTGAGATGGAGGAAGCTGCTGTTTTCGTCTGGGTGCTCGTCCTCAAAGCTCAGGTTGGACCAGCTGCCCAGGCTGTCGTCTCCCACGCTGAGCTGCTGGGGCATCGTTGACTCAGTGGCATCCCTTCCTGGGGAGCTACACACGCACACGCACACATAAAACAACACAGACTAAATAAAAGTTAATGTTAGGAAATTTACATATTGGATTAGAATTAGAAGTTCGGCTGAGAACAATAAAAGCGAAAGCATACAATAAAAACACAACCTACTTTACAAAAACGGGACCAAGTACCGAATAGTCACAGGCATCAGGGGAAAACACAGTAATAGGTAAATTAGTAGGACATTTTTAAGGCTGGGGGAACGCCATCTGTTGTGGTTCAGACTTTTTGAGATTACTCAATGGGGAGAAGACGTGGTGAGGAACCTCTCACGGCTGGGTGATTCCTCCCCACCACATCTCACGCTGCCTGAGGATGTGAGTCACTGTGAATGTGTTCGAGTGTGACAGAAACAGCGGGTACGTGTGAGTGCATGTGTACCTGGGGTTGGCCGCCTGGCAGAGGTTGGACAGCGCCGACGTCATGATCTCGGCGGTCAGGCTCTCGGCGTAGCTGGCCCCGTCGTGGCCGATGCCGCTGTCGGCATTGAGGCTGGTGTTGCTCAGCTCCCGCTTGGCCGTCTCCATGGCGACGGAGACCATCTCCTCAGCAAACGCCACTCGGAGGTCCAGGTCGATCTGGATCTTGGGGATCTCCAGGGAGGAGAGGTGCTCCGCTCCGCCTTCGTACTCCTGCCCCCTCTTGGGTCTCATCCTGGGGCCTGCCTGCCGACAGTGATGGTGGTGGTGCACTCTGGGCTTGGTGCAGTGGGGGCAGGCTCGCACCTGGCAGTAGCGGCAGGCTGTGTCTGCCAGCGTGGCTCCCTCTGACAGCCTGTCTGTGTGGGCGTGTCTGTCTCGAGCCTGGGGCCTCGGGGGCTCCCGGCTCCCATGGCCAGCAGCAGACAGACCCATCTCCAGAGTGTCCTCCACTATCTTCCTGGCATAGTGCTCTATGACCTGCATCACCCCGGTGCAGTAGACCCCCTCACTCAGGCTGCCAGTGCTGTGGTATTGCCTGCCTTTACCTTCCTCGGCCAGCAGGGGGCAGGAGAAGGCGCCTCTGATCAGATTCTCTGCCATATCTTCCAGTTTGGATTTCCTGTAGATGCAGGAGTCTGTGAGAGACTTGGGCAGGAGCACGGGTGGCAGGCCCAGCTTCCGCGTCACGTCGCAGGTGATGCTGTACGCTAAGGATTCCGAAAAGTTGACCAAATCGGTGTACTCCCGCTGACGCTGTTCCTCAGAGTCCCTGGGGCAGGTGCACATGCTGCTCTCTCCGACCTCGGGTGGGGATGCTTCATCGCCGGCTGCCTTCCAATCCTCCGGTAGGGACCTGGAAGAGTGGAGTCGATTAGCAGTGGAAGACTTCTTCTTCATCTTGCGGGTGGCGTGGGTCAGGCCTTGCTTGATGGAGCGGTACGCCAAACGGCTGGCGTACTGGTCCAGCACCAGCTCCCTGCTGCCTCCCTCCTTCTTCAGCACCCTGATGAGGTAGCCGGCATACTCATCAGTCACGCTCTCACAGCTAGGGTACTGGGATGACAAGCCTGGGCTGGAAGTCGTGGTGGAGATGGGATGGTGGGGGCCGGAAGCCATTGGATGATGGTGGTGGTGCTGATGGTGGTGACATTCAGGGACCGGCCTGTCCAGGCTCCTTCTGCGCAGAGCACTGTGATGGGGACACTGCTGTCCTGAGTTGACCAACCGTTTCACATCACCGATGACTTCCCCCGCCACCTCGCCGGCATAAACCCACAGCGTGTTGAGGGTCTCCTCCGAGAACTGAGCCACACTGTCCCTCCTCGCCACTCCTTCTGGGTTCCCTAAACCATCCTCTTCTTCCTCCTTCTCCTCAGCCCCAATCAGGGTGTCCATCTCCGTCGCCATGGATACAATGTGACAGGCCAGCCTTTCGGCATAGCGGAAGGCCTCCTTGTTTGACATCCTGCGAGCTGTCGCCCTTGAGGTGCCTCCGATCACCGAGCCTCTGTGGGCGCCGCCAGCCCCGCCTTCTCCATGTTCCTCTTGCTCTTCTTCCTCCTCCTCTTCCTCCTGCCCATGGCCCTCGACCTCCTCCGACAGCGACCGCATCAGATTCACCATAAAGTCTGCCTTGTCTGCCTCGGGGCTAGGGTCTGTCGGCCCAGGACCGGGCTCCGGCTGGTAGTGGGGGGTAGGTGGTGGGGTCGCTGGGGAGAACTCCTTGGCCAGCTTGCCTTTTAATTTTTTGGAAAACTGCCTGATCTGCTTCTCCTTCGACACCTCGCTGGGCTGCTGGGGGCTGGAGGGAGGGGTTCCAGGTGTCCTGGTGGACTTCTGACCACAGCTGGGGGCTGACTCATCCCTAGGGATGGAGATCTTCCTCTGGACTCCTGTCCTGGCTCCGGGCAAATCTAACGAGTCCATGGTCACAGGAAGCATCTCCCCTGTCCCACCGCTACTACTAGGGATACACTCCCCACTGTCTCTGCTTTGACATTTTGACTGAGACGGCTCAATGTGTGTTCCAGACGTCTGTTCGGGGGGACTGCTCTGTCTCACACCCCCACAGTCCTTGCTGTCGTATGTGAAGCTCTCCTGGCCACCTCTGTGCACCAACGGTGAGTCAGGAAGATCGTCGCTGACCGAGCCAGGCCTAGAAGAGGAGCCTCTCCTGCTCCCTATGGTCTTGGTGAAAAACTCTGCGCAGTCGCCAAAACTCTTTTTCATCTTGGTAGCGGTCATAAGCTCACATGCCTCACTGACTATCATGTCCACCATGTTGCCAGAGAAGTGGTGGAAAGGGGTCTTCCCTTCAGAGGCGTCTCCCCGGGGACAGCGTGTGTGGGGTCCTTGAGGGTAGTGCTCAGTCTGTGTGGCGGTGGTGGTATCTAAAGAGGCCGTCATCACCACTGTCCTCTTGGGGCTGGTCTGTGACGTGGGGGCCAGTGCTGACTTATACTGGCAGGTCTCTTCGGAAGGCTGGGGATGGGAAAGGGCTTGGCCTGCCTGTGGCACAGAAATGCAGCTGGCCATTCCCGACACTGTAAACAGCGCTTTCTTCACCGTGCAGACCCCGTTCTCCCCTGATGGGCCAGGGGTGCCGTCGGCGGCTGGGTCGGCATGGCACACCTGCGTACCAGGGAAGGTACTGCAGGTGTGTGTGCTGGTGTCGTCGGAGCTGACGTAGCAGATGTTGTCCAGAGACACACTGATGGCTGCCTGGCTGGTGAAGGCCACGTCAGCCTGGGAGAGTTGTATGAAAGCCTCCTGTATGACTGACTCCGACAGGTCTGAAGCATAGGATGACACCACCTCCTCTTCTTCGTCGTCGTCGTCGTCATCGTCTACCTCCTCTCTCCCTTGGCCGAAGGACCAGTCACTAGGGGTGAGAGGGGTCGAGGGGTGGGAGAACTGACACACCTCCATGATGCCCTCAAACACAAGTTCCTCGGCCAGGTCTGCAGCAAACTGTGACACCGTGCTGTTGAAGATCTGCTTTTTGACCGTCAGGAACTCCTTGAACGCCCCGGACACGGCCTCGCCGACCAGGAAGCCGGCCAGGCCGCTGATGGCCCGCTCCTTCAGCACGTAGGCGCGGCGCATGCCGATCTCGTGGAAGGCCATCTGGAACACGGAGGAGGTGAGCCTGGCGGCCAGGTGGCAGAGCGTGGTGGTGCACTGGGACACGCCCTTCTGGAGGTCACGTAGGGCGCTGCCCAGGCTCATCTCCACCAGGTCTGTGGCAAATCGCTGGATGCCGTCCTTCAGGGACTGAGGCCTTTGCTGCAGGTTGTCCATGGTCACGGCCTCCTGGATCTCGGAGAGCTTCATCAGGTGGCCCGAGGGGTTCTGGAACTCCTTGTGACAGACGCAGCTCAGGTTCTTGTTGTCCGATATGTCCGTCGGAGACTGGTAGCCACATACTGAGCCCAGGATCTCTCTCGACAGACTGCTGGCAAAGTCTGAGTAGGTCTTATAGAGCGAGCAAAGATCCTGGGGCTTGCGCAGCTCTGAGACGTCTCCCTCGGATTTCCAAAAGTACTCCAGTGATCCTCCAGAGTCCCCCAGCGGGCTGAAGGCCGAGGAGCTAACAGGGCTAAAAAGCGGACCCTCCTCACAGGACGTCCGCACAGGACGGGGGGAGTCGGGCACTTCCGAGTTCGGGGAGTAGGGGGACCCGGGTTTCAGAGGTGTAGGCTTTTTCACATTGGCGGGAAGTGGGGGCTGGTCAAAGCGCTGCAGGTTCCTTCCCTTGGTGGAGCAGCCTCGAGACACGTATTTGGAGCCACCGACGCTGATCTCAGATGGCTTCTTCTTCTGGCCCGGGTTGGAGGGGTTCACGAGGTCCAGAGGCAGGGTGAGGGTGCAGCTGTCAGAGCTCAGCTCATCTAGGTCGTCAAACTGATCGAAACTGTCGAAGAACTCACTGACTTCAGAGTCCGAGTCCTCCACGGGTTCCCTGGGCCCGCCGGGGACCTGGGGAATGTCCAACTTGGCCAGCAGACTCTTTTGGTAGCCCACCTCATCCAGGAAGATGATGGGGCTGGGGCTGGAGCCGTCCGAATCGTCCGACTCGCTGAAGTGAGTGAAGGTGACTGGGAGGCGGGTTCCGGGGTTGTAGTGGGTCCACTGGGATTCGGGGGCTGACGGCCTCTGCACCGTGATGGACACCTCTGGGCCGCACTTGTGTTTGGTGGCGGGCCGCTTGGCGGAGGAGCTTATGATCACACGCGACCCCGTAAGGTCTTTTTTTCTCTTGTGGGCTGGAACAGTCTGGGACGCTACGTCACGCTTTGCGCCATGGTGATACGGAGCTGCGGCTGCAGCTGCAGAAACAGATACAATATGAAGACAATATTAGGCAGATACAATACATTTATCAATATTATATGAGTAATTAAGATACATTTTAATTTACACATTTGTTTATTGAATAGTGAAAAAGACACAGATTATACATACACTTCTTTGTAATAAATACAAATTACCTTAATATCAAATGCTACGACTGAAACTTTATATAAAACAGTAATGACAACATACAAATGTAATCCTGTCCTAGCAAGAAACCCATTTGAGAGGAACATAGATGCTGAAATGCTGCTAAAATACCCCATATATGTTAAAACCTACAGGAGGACTCTCTGGTGTCTTCTTCCTCCAGATGCTCCAGCGCGGTCACAAAGTCGTCCTCTATCGACGAGACGGACTGGTTGGTGTCATCTTCCTCGGCCTGGTTGGACTCTGCCGAGCCCCTGTGGAGGACCTGCAGCTCCAGGGCGTAGCGGATCCCAGCCACGTAGCGTGCCAGCAGGCCCAGGAGGGAGGCCATAATGGCCTGAGGACATGGCCCAGAGTTGGGACTGTGCCTCAGCACGCACACCACTCTCAGCCAGCCCTGAGGAGATAGGGAGAGAAAATAAGAGGGGGTGAGAGAGGGAGAGAAAATAAGAGGGAGAGGGAATAAGTGGGAGAGAGAATAAGTGGGAGAGAGACAGGGAGGAAACCAAATGTGAGAGGGTTTATTCGTTCTGCCAGAGGACAATCGGCTAAAGCATGCAGAGCACAAAGAGAAAACAAGACAGTATTTGGAACTAACCACTAGACAGATTGTCAAGGACTCCCCCTCCCCAGGCAGCGTGGGACCCTACGAACCGTCGTCTAGAGTGCCGTCTGATTGGGTTTCAAAGACTGACACACACAAACACACACAGGTTCCCATGGGGGACCCCTTACCTCCCTCTTGTCCTTGGGCCAGGGGATGGAAGGAATCAGGCAGTGTGGGGGTTTGTTGTTATGTCTACACTGCTGGTAGCACAACGCTTATGCAGAATACTCAGGGTGTGTGGGGGTGGATGGGGGTGGATGGGGGAATCTGTGGTCAAAAAACCACAGATTGGGCACAGGCCTCGTGTGGAAAACAAGCAGGAAGGACACAGCTGTGATTGTGGGTAAAGGAAACTAACTCTGCCTGTGTTCCCACCTGTGTTTGTCCGGGGGTATGAGGGGCAAACAGAGTGAAACATCTTGCAGTGATTTACATGAGAGGTGACATGGCCTCAACCTAGGCAGTTTTATTTACGGTCAGTGCAACAACCAGGAACTGACCTTTTCTTTTTTGCTATGCTTGCGTTTCATTTCTTTCTCCACTGTTCAAATTAGCTCTGCTCGTTTTTGCCTTTTGCTTAAAAATAGAAGGCTAATGTCACATAAAAACAATTCACATTCTAAGCCGCCATCTTGGTGCTTTTCCACCATTAAAATAAGAATAATAACAATCCGTTGCTAGGTTATTCTCAAATGTTTGGCCAAGGAAGTACCCAGATGGCGTCATAGCAAACTCACTTCATGGACCTTCAGATCCCATGATTGAAACCCTCCTACACTCAGTAAGGCATGGAAAGACCTCCTGCATCTACCTGTGTTGCTGGGTCCCTTCCCTGGGCCGGGCGGCGCGAGTCCTTGAGCAGCAGCACCTCGTCGTTCCGGAGGCTGTGGACGTGGAGGGAGCGGAGCAGGTCACACAGCTCCACGGGCAGAGAGGACATGGCCTGGATACCAGAGAGGATGGGCATGTTGCAGCAAATGAAGTGGACTGCCTCTCTAATGTCTGCATTATCTTAATCACCATCATCCAAATGCATCAGGCTGCACATTACGTATACAATATAACACTGCCTTTCTGACCATTTTAAACGGTCCAAAATATGCCAGAATATGTGTTTTCGGTATCCACTAATGTTGTATTAAAGGAAAGACGCTACGTGGATATGTGCATTTCCCTCCCACTGGATTTCCTCCTATTGCCCTTTGCTCTCCAGTTATTTCTGGACTAGAGTCATTATCGAACAATATAGCGCCTTCTTTTCAGTAACCAATTAATTTATTCTTTTTATTAATATGAAATGAAAACCATGCCTAATTGCTTCTTGTTCAAATATATGAGGCGAATAAATTGTTGTCCGTTGATATTTTCCTAATTCATATGAGTGTTTACCATATGAATACTGTATTGTAGAGTGTGAGTTTGGTATTGTCTCTCTCCAGTGGAATGGGAAATCTTCCTTGGTGGTTAATATCCAGCTACGCCAACTCACCTGTGGAGAGACATCCTTCCCTTCAGAGAGACCAGGAAGACACACAAAATGTATCTGAAAAGAAGTGTCAAATTACATTAGTGTTAGGCTTCTTGGATTCCTCACTCGGATCAGAAAAACGTTTTTTCCCAGTCTGCTATGAGGGTTTGACGCGAACCTCGGTAAACCTGAGTGTGTCTCCTCTCTGCAGCTCCACACTCACACGACACAGCTCTTTCTTGGTCCTCATAAGGCTCTTCACACACTGTGCCCCGCTGTCGCGCACCGTCTGCACCACAAAACAACATTTGAAACTATTGTTTTCAACCAAATTTGGCGCAGTTTCAACACCAACCATTTATAATCTCAAGACGACTGGAAACCTTGAAGTGTAACCCTTTATCGTTACCAATACTGATTTATTTACATACAGAAGGCCACCCTCTAAATAAAAATGCCTCTGAAGTGCTAAAGCTACACCGTGTGTTGTCAGCTGGAGAACAACACGGTCTATGATAAGAGCAGGAAAAACGTAATTACTTTTGGTAATATTTATGAGCATGGTTGATTGATAAATCAAACTCAAAATGACAGATTTTACCATAATCATCATCATCGATAAATTCCATAAAATGTTATAACATCCGAGAACACATGCACATGATAAGTCACAGAAACCCCCCTCACAGCTGGCTAGTAGACAAGAAAAAAGTTGAATAAATACAATTCTAATACGAGTGCTTTCTTATCTGAATAGACCAACATAAACTCAATCAACACTTGAATGTCGCCAATTAGAATGTATGGGTAAAAGAAAGCAACAATAGCAAGTTTTTCTATTACATATAGAAAAATAAGTGACACACATCGTTTCTTAAATGTTTACTTTCTACATTGCAAATAAAAAGTATTGTAATGCCTTCAAATTAATGAGACTTTACAAAACGTTACAATGCTATATGTATAAGGACGCTATTTCAAGAGATGTACTCCAGATAACTTTAATAGACGGACCTCTTTTCGAATGGACGATCTGGTCCTCAGTGGCACTCCTCGAATGCGGGCACAGGCGTCCATGGCAACGGAGGGCTGGTCGTGGCTACCTGGCTGGGCCACTCACCTGCACAGGGGCAAGTCCAGAAGGAGGGAGGGGTTGGCAGGAAGAACAAAGGGAGAGAGAACGGGTTAGAGAGTGTGATTACACTGTGACTATGGGCTAAGTGTGTGTGACTCTAGCATGAGATGACTGTATTACTGCAGGCAAAAATAAAAAAATAAAAAAACAGTCATACAGACTCATGTGACGAATGTTACCAACAAATATTTTCAGCGAAGAGCAGTAAATGCAATTTGTTGTTATTGCTCAGACATATGCTAAATGATATAGTGCCTTCATAACCATCCTACAAAAATAAAGTGTTCTGCAGGACTGGGAGATAACATCAAAACAGTTACAGTAGGCCTGGACTTGTCGTGCTGGTGAGGTCAGCACAGCGCAGACCTTTCTCCCTTTGAAATCCGTTCAACAAGCCAGAGTGCATCAATGATCAAAAAGCATGGTGAGATAACAGAGGTGTATGCTCTGGACCAGAGCTCGGGGGAAAACACACTTAGTAAGCATGACAGGGATGGAAAAATATTGACTCTGCCCTTGCTTGGAGGGAGTTGTTCTTTTTCACCCCTCCCTCCCCAAGACATCTAAGCTTCATCCTTTGAGGTATTGGCCAAATTGAGTGTAGAAACAGGCAAGCGCTCCAATTGATCAGCCAACCCTACACCCTGAGAAACACAATTGAATAAAAAGTACATGCAAATGGCTGATCCAGGACCATTTAACTTCTCACGGGTGCTTCGGTAGTCTGTTAAAAAACAACAGGACCACTGCTGCTAACCTCAACTATGCAGTGTATCCCGGCTTCGTCATAGGGAAAGCAGTCACAATGACGTCTATTATTGCTGTGACCAAGACCAGGGGGAATAACAACAATTCTCTGAAAATGTACTTTTTGCAGCCTGTGGTGTTTTATGTTTACCCCGGTAGCTCCAGCAATATGTTCTTCTCAATGTAGCCTCACTTTTCTACAATACTTGCAAGAACACACATGTGTTGTTCAAATATGCTATGTTTATTATGCAAAAACAATTATTTGTTATATTCTTGTTATTGAGCGACACAACTACTGTTGTTTCAAAACTGCTCTGCAGGAATCCCATGTCGGTTGCCTCTGTGAGAACTCGCAGAACAGAGCCAGCAGTATAAATTGGCCCCAAAACATTAGCAATCAATATTTATCCAATACATAGGCCTATTGAGAGGGCAGATGCAAATATTGTGTTGATCAGCACGTAAACAACGACATCGTTTTCAGCAGCGACACACTGCTAAAAAAAAAATTCTGCAGTGTTATGAAGCCTTAGCGTAAACAATTTGCACATCCACACAATAACATAACATGGTAACGTTGCAGCTCTCTGCAGGGAAGATGTTTACTAAGAATCCTTACAAATGCGATACGTGTTTGTTAACGCCATGTTTTGGTCAGACTTGATATTGATGTCAACGTTGTCTGGTCCAACTGGTTATAATAACAACAAACGCTGCGGCTATGGGAAGGTACTATGGAAGGTGTCTAGCATCTTATGCTAGCCATGGATCCTGACGTAGGTTCTCTCCAGATGATTCAAAACCTCTCACCATTACAATGTAGCCCTACCCGGAATGGATTAGTTGCTGGCAAGCTAGCTACTGTAAAACGACAATATCCACTTCCTGTTAAAACTCCAAACAATAAGTGTCATGGTAGCGAAAAGAAAAAAAGACGGATTCCAATCAATAATTGAGGTGATCTATATTATGCGGTGGTTGTTGATAAGCTGTCAATCATTTGTTTGGCAGCAGAAACCAGGCCTCGTTTGGATCGGCCTGTGATGTCACCCGAATAGCTATCAATAAGATAGCTAACGTTGGAGTTGAAATACACATTGTATTAAAGCAACAAACCACTCGTTGTCATCTGTTGGACATTTGATATGGGATATATGGAAAATCGTTTTAACTCACCGTTCACTGATGGACTCCAGCAGGATGGCGATAGGCAGCTGGGCTGATGGGCGATCCGTGTACGATCTGTTTATTTTAAACGACTCCGAACCGCGGGTGAGGATTAAACGTGCATTTTCAATGTGGTTTGTTTACATCCACATTTTCCAACGCCGAGACAGCTGTATAACTTACACCCGTATGTGTGTTTAGTTCGCTAACAAAATAAAATAAAATTTGAAATATTTGTATGATTTAGAATAGAGGAGTTATGCTATGTTTAATCTTTAATGAAAACTAAGTCTCGATGTTGTGCGAGCCATCACAAATGAATATATCAGCTGCATACATTTTAATACGGTATATTGAGGATGTGCAGATTCGTTCGACTCCCAAAAGAGGATCCGATTTCCCATCGCGTACCGTTTCCTCTTTTCCATGCATGAAAACAATCACATTTCAGGCACTGTTAATCACGCTCAGAAGAAAGTGTTGAGCACAGAACAGTCGAACTGCAATAATATGATATAAAGAAATGTAATTGTATATTATATTATATTATATTGTATTGTATTGTATTGTATTGTATTGTATTATATTATATTATATAAGTAATCCCCTCAATTAATAAGAAACATATTTACGAGATCATACTTTATTGAATGTTTTTGCTGCTTGTAAGTAGCCCTAACTCAACCTTATTACAGCTTTTTTTACACTTCCAAAATAAGAGAAAATGATTAACTATTTAACACTTTTATCTCATTACAGACCTTACTATACAATACAACTTTAAAGATAAATATTTTGGGCAACTGTCATTATTGCTCATGGCAGGGATACTGGTTTATAATTAAAACATAAACAAAACAAACAATAGTGCCCATCTCCTGATTTTCCTCAACACACATTGCATCAAAACCCATTTGTTTTTAAATCTACAGTAGGTTAACTGATGCTCACATATACATTTAATGGAAAGCTAGGATACCTAATTTCATTTTATATCATAAAGCTAAATCTTTATAGTGGATGTTTTGGTTGTAACGTCTCTTGTAACAACTTATTTCTCATGTTTATTTTCATTGACATAATTAAGTAATATAATATAGTTATATTATGGAAATTACTTAACATGAAGAGAAGATCAGTAAAACAACCACAAACAATTATATCAAGAAAAGGGATCTTGACTGAAGAGAGTAAAGGGGAGGTCAGAGAGAAAGAGAGGATGTGAGTGTTCCTAAAGACATGGAGACATATGGCCTTCAGTGTTCAGTCACTAGGCCTACATACAAAGTGGCTGTTTGTATAATTGAATAATTTCACAATAAGTAATGTAGGCTATGTCATTTTATAAATATCCATCAGTGGATTAATTATCTAAATAATATACCACTAGCAACTGAAGTATATTTAGTCTGAGCAATTCTGTCAACTATACATTGTTTTGTATTTTCTTTCAGCTAAAGGACACTTACCTTTTGACCACTTAGCATTGATGACTTGCATATATGTGAAAATTTAAATAATCAATATTACTATTCCAATGTTTAGTTATCATAAATACTTACCTTTATTTTAAGAGGTGAAATATCAGATTCATTACCTATTTTTAAAGATTAGATAGTTAATTATACATTTTGTTTTAAGTTAGTTAACGTTCTTTTGTTTGTTAAGTTTTTGCTTTAAAATGCAAAATAGGCAAACATAGATAATTAAACATAGAGAACAAAATTATGCAATGCAAGTAAGCACAAACCCCATTGTGTATTCATTCAGTTTTATTGAAGAAGGAATATATGAACAGGTGGCCTTTTTTAAGGCACCACAAAAAATGTACAACAAAGCTGGACCATTTATTTATTTAGAATACAAAAATACACATCTCAGTGACTTCAAATTTTAATAAATAGTTAACCATGCATTCTAACCATAAAAAAGGCACAGAAAACAGTCACTTAGTAGTCATGAAAATTACCAACTACTTACTTACTTTACCAAAGTCATCCAGATATTAATATAGGTGACAACTGTAACATTATATTCCAAATGTGAAAACACAATACACATCATATCCTATAACCTTAGGCAATAAATATGCAAATATTCAAATATTGTTTATACCTATAGAAAGTTTAAGAAATTAAAACTGTGCCATAGTAAACTAATGTAAACAAATGAAACCCCCCCCCCCCCCCCCATTTTTCTTGTTTTGTTTTTTTGGATTATGAAAACCAGGCAGTTTGCAGCATTTATTTACAGACCACTGTAAAACTCAGCAAGGGAGAAGGTGGGCATCTTCCACTATGTATAGAACAACCCAACTCCCTCTTGCCTGTAGTCTGAGTCAGAACACGTAGGGTTAATATTATCTGGCAGGACATTAGAAACACCACAAGCATACACAACACAGCAAGGGGACTCCAACCCATAAGTCAAGATGAAATACACATTCAAACCCAAATGAGTGACCATGATTGAGATGAAAAATAAAATGCATAAAAGATGGTGAACCTTATGAGCACTGAAGAAACAAGGCAGTTTGATTCATACTACTACCTCTGCTTAAAGCACTGACAAAACAAGGCCTCAGTGACTATTAGACCCTACACTCTAGACCCTCCAACTGGACTAAAGTGCACTTTAATCCAGACTACTGGAATACGATTAGGAGAGGCATGAACCTATTCCTATATTCTAACTACTGATAAATATATAATTTTCATCTTCTGAATGTGAGTCCAAGGCATAGTTCATATGTCCATAAGTTTAGGGTTTGAATGATGCAACAACAAAAAAAGACACTTGCTGAACTAGTAAATGAAAGGCATTAGGGTCAGGCATGTAGTGATTGGATTGTTACATTTTGACATGAGTCTGCAACACAGCTACTATCTATATAGATTAGCCCTGATGCACGTGATTGTCCGCAAAAGCTAAGTAAAACAACATTACTTATGGTGAAGTAAAAGAGAAAGAGAGAGAGAATTGGGAACGCATCAGAGTGAATGGCGCACTCTAGTGGAAGATCTAGCCCAATGCTGCAGCTTAATCTGCCAAATCAAAATCTGACTTGATTATATATTGTATGGTTTAGCTGCCTTTTGCTACATTTCAGGAATCATTATGGAAAGGAACCCTTATCCAAATAATCTTCTAGTTTACTTTAACGTGATATCATTATGCAGGAAACACTGTAGGGCAAAACAAGTATTTGATTTTAAAATGCAAGTGGGCATGATATTGCTCTGGGAGGACCGGTTGAAGATTACGAATGTAATGTGAACCAATCATTGCAAAATAAAAGAAAAAAGGGGAGATTCAGACTGATGGCAATGATACGCTTTACAATTGCTGATAGGTATGGGGGATGCCACTGGAAATGAAGAAGCATGCATAGTTACATGTATGCACATGTCCACACACACACACACACACACACACACACACACACACATGCACACACGTGCAAGCAAATGCATTGTGATACATGGTGAAATGATAGCACAACAGTCATGTCTGCCTGTTCTAGTCATTCATGGACATGGTCCTACGAAGGAGAATCACCTTGGAAGCACAGAGGAACGAGACTACAATCTAATGAACTTCTGGAAGAATCTCGGCGTGTCTCTGTCTATGGGGGTTCATTCTAAACCATGAGACCATGGAGGGTTGCCATGTTAGAAAGCTGCAGAGACTGTATAAAAAAAAAAAACAAGAGCTATATAATATTGCACCGCCATTAGAATACAACAGCATTGTCATGTACAAAAGATTAACACGGAATTAATAATCCACAAAATGATGCCATGGTGCAAGGTACACGATCCAACATGAATGCTGCTGACCATGCATTCAATGTCCTCCCTCTACAAAGGCATTCAACTACAACACTTACAAACAGTGTTTGCATACACCAGTAAACTGTCCGTACAGTGCATACATATCTATATATCTATATATCTATATATAGATATAGATACATACTTTTTTAATCATATATACAAATATACCCTGTAATGCTTTCAATCTTTCAGACATGTCAAGAAAGGTTATATTAACATCTTGCTAGTAATTCAAAGAACAAAAACAGAACCAAAAAAAGCTGAATTAAGCTGCAAGTCAACTGCTCTATCATGTATTCAAAACCAACACTTGACTCCCGTCCTCCTTCCAAATACTGAAGTTTAAATTTCTAGGTTAAAAATACAAAACAAAACGGGAAAAGGTCAAACGTGGAACTGTTATAACTGATATGAGGGTTTTGCACTTGCACAATATGCAAGGCAATTTGAAAAAGTGCCTTTACAGTATTAACACAATGAAGTCCCTATGCTATAAAATGGCTGGCTTTCAGATTGATGATAGCCATCCAAATAATTCTGAACGTCCACTCCGGCCTTCTCGTCATGATTGCCCATGAACTCCATGAGCCTGACGGAGCCCAAAGGTGGCGTTCAGCGCTCCACAGAGTTGTTTTCTACACTGCTTGTCTTCCATGACATTCACTTTGGTACAGGCTTTCACATCAACGGAGAGTGTGTTCAATCTACAACTAAAAGTCCTAATATTCATACCTCATCAATGCATTCTTATGATTTCTATGGATAAAGCACGTTTTACACTAGAATTGGAAAATATGGCACTTGGACAAGTCACTTTGACACCAACTTATCATGCAAACAAAATAAATAATGAAAACTAGAAAAACTAAACAAAAGCTTGATTATCTTTTGACCAAAAAAAAGATGCTTTCAGTAGTAACAAATGGCATCGTAATACTTAAGTCATAAAAAACTTGTTCAAGTGTTATTATTGTACACACACACGCACGCACGCACACACACATGATTAAAAAAAAACACTAATCATGCAAATAAACATATCTATAGTTGAGTAAGCATGTCATGCAACAACATCTCAACCACGGTAACCAAACACTGAGATCAAATCCTAGAGATGGCGTCATCCCTGGTCATTGCGATGGCCTTTTCTGATTGGCTTAAATAAGCCAACCATACCTGCAATGTAAGAACATGCTCTAATGCTCACCGATTTAAAGCAGCTTTTGCAATGACCTGTGTTAGAACAGAGAGGGAGCCGTCACTGCGGTTTTGAATTCTAGACATTTGTTTGTTCATACCCATGAACCCATTTCCATCGTGCTACTTTCAGTCGTTTGCATTGGTTCCAACGACGAACAAAGTGCTAACATTCTGAACTGAAACAAGCTATGTACTGCATCCCGCGGGGATCACTCCTGGAAGTCCTTGGTTTTGCTACTCTGACGTGGCCGTCTGTAACCGACCTACCGGTCAGCAACCTGAGGGCCGTGATGTTGTGTGTGCCATGAGTGGAAAAGTGTGAGAAATGGCTTTTTATATGTATTTTGTATTTGTCAAGACCAAAGACGTTGTGAGGCATCTTCCCCTCCCTCCCCCCAAATCTGCTTTCTTCAATTCTTTTTCTTTGTTTGGCACAAAGCTTAAACAAACACACTGAACTCTGGATGTCACATGTCTCTGTCCCCACTCACGGGGTATCCCCCCCCCCCCCCCCCTAGACTTGAGGCATAAAAATTTGAATCCTGTTCCCCGGGAATACCGAGCACTTCAACAGATGCTCAACGACGGCGCTCTGATCAAAACCCTTCCCGACAAAAGGGGGGTGGGGGGAGGGGGAGAGGGTCATTCTTCCTGCTCTGCAGGTGTGGCATCCGCTCCCAGAGGTCAGAGGTCAACCATGGTGGATTTGGCCAGGTCTTTAGTTCCCTGGAGGATTCTCTTCATATGACCCACTTTCGATATCCCCAGATCCTGTGGAGAGAGACAAGGAGAGGAGGAGCAGAGGGTGAGTCCCACTTAAGTCCCAAGCCCCACCTCCCCATCGCTCCAGCACCTTATTGCAGACACGTTAGATCCACAGTCACTTACTGGGCTTATACTTTGGCCATGTTAACATTGCAGGCTGAAGTGGCCCAGGTTTGATTGAGATTACAAATTGACATATTTTTCACAGCAGTTTGAGCAGCAGCAATCTGGTCTTTTCAAATCAAAGTTGGGCCACCTTTGTAATGGATCTTGTGTATGCAGGAGGCAGAATAGTGTAGTGAACGGGATTGGGTGTTTAACTCCTAACTGAAAGGTACCGGGCTCAATCTCCAATGTCCACAGCACACTAGCCCTTGAGTCAGCTCCTTCATTACATGTATCTCAATTCACTTTAAGTCGCTTCGGATATAATTGAGTAAATATAAGTATGTGATTGGTGATCCCACACATTTGTGATCTCTGCCATTGCAGTGTGAGCAGTTGACATCAGTCTTGAGCATTAAGGCATGCAATGCGAACGTAGCTTTGGACTTACAGTCAAAAATAAAACAAAACAATTTTCAAATCAGAATGTATCAGTACCGCAACAGTTGCTTTTACACACAACTCACATTTTTGGGTCTGTTGCTTGTGTTAAGTGGTGAACATACAGATTTCAGTTTACATGTATGACTTTGCTTTTGCCAGCTATTGTCATTGGTTCTTATGATGTTAGGTCTCTCTTCCAGAAAGTCAACCTGTTGTTTTCATAGGTGTGGCAAAATAGTTTCAGAGGCACAGAAGTCTGATGACCGGCCCAACAAAGCAATACATCACAGCTAACCCCGTCTCTCAAAGTTTTATATATATTATGATTATACAGAGCAAACAAATACAAGCTGGGGATGGGAGCGTATGTCTGCGGTTGGGTCTGAGAGGGGTTGTGTGTATGTGTGGAGGTCGGTACATTATTACATAACCTACCTTTCCTCACTTATGAGGATTAATAATGCTTTAGGCCTTTATTGGAAATTATGGACTATATTCTTGAATTGAATACTTAATTAATTGCTACATCAACTTTTGCAAGGTACAAATGGTATAAGGTTTTGTTGTTTGGCATTATGAATATAATTTCCCTTGTGTGTGTTGTTTTGTCATGTATTGTAAATATAGTGTGGATCCATCTTGCGCTGTATTCATACGGACGTGGACATTTGTCACACCTGCACAAACACAGACAGACAGACAGACAGACACACACTGTGTACTGATGCACTTAGCATCAGACATTGGCCACAAACAAAATTCACACATGTGGGACACAACACTGGTGATGTCGTTCTGCAATGAACACGGATGGAGACAAACAATCTTTCAACCTCGGTTCAAAAACAACCAAACCCCGCCCCCCCCCATCCCTTCCTGTACTGTATCTTCCCATCCGGTCTGACCCTGTTGACCCCCTGACCCTCTTTCTGTCGGTGACCCTACGCTTGTGGACGGCCGGTCCACAGTGGGACACTGATGGGTCTCCGCTAACTCCACAGCACCACTCTGCAGTGCCAGCAGCAGCAGCACCAGCAGGCAGTTCACTCCCGAGGCCAGATAGAGAAGCCAAGCAGAGCACAGCACCACCACCACGGTACGGTACATTACAGTACAGCACAACACAGCACAGCCACGGCACACGAGGTGGCGGACAGGGTCAATTGTTAAACAGGCAAAAGAAGACAGGAAATAGAATGACCAAACGGAGGAAGTAGGAGAGAGAGAGAAAGAGAGCGAGAGTGGAAGAGAGAGTTCATTCGGGTATAAGGGAGGAAGGAGGTATTTAGTGAGGGAGTGAGGCGTGAGAGGCGGGTGTGTGCGTGTGTGTGTGTGTGTTTGTGTGTGTGTGTGTTTACCTTCAGGTCCCTGCGCTCCAAATGCAGCAACTCGGAGCCGCGGATGTCGTGGCGGGTGAAGATGTCCCGGTACTCCCCCAGGCTCAGCTGCTCCAGCCAGACGCCCACCTCCTCTGTGCCCCACCTCTCCACTGCTCACACACACACACACACACACACACACACACACACACACACACACACACACACACACACACACATACAGAGAGCAAAGCAGAGCAAAGCAGAGAGGGGCTCAGTGTGCCACTCTAGTATTAAACTCACACACGCACACACACACACACACACACACACACACACACACACACGCATGCATGCACGCACACACACAAACACACACACACACTTACAAACACACACATACACACACACACCTCAATCTCACAATCTCATTCACAAATGCAATCTCTCTCTCACACTCTCTCTCTCTCCCACTCCATTCCCCTCACTCATCCTCACACACTGTAGAATTCATCAGAAGTACATGGCATATGTGTAGCCACACCTCCAGAGCTGAGGAAAAATGTTAATTAAACAATCATAGGAGAGTCATAGGAGAGAGAGAGTAGACAGAGACGAGAGGGAGGAAAGGGAAGGGAGGGGAAGCGAGAGGTAGAAAAAGAGGCGGCGGCTGGAATTAAGTAGGCGGGGTTAACAGAGGCTTAGAAGGTTGGTCAGAACAGGTACTGAGCCACTGACGTTCCATATAGGCTAAAGGCATGCGGGATATCCACCAATGAGAACACAGAGAGCAAGTAGGAGGTCAAAAGGGGGAGACGGAAGCCTGTGCAGCCCAAACCAACAACAACCGGTCCCTAACACACCAATAAGACATCTGAACCAGCTGCTGTCGGACATCTTGACCGAGGATCTTTGTATTGGAGACACCCACACAGAAACACAAGCGACCGCCTATTCAATATTCAGCAACCTCCCAGACAAGAAAGACAATACATGTGTCCACATACATATAACCCAAGTGGATTTAGAAAATGGCCTTCCAGTGAAATGGGCGGAGGTTTTAGTCCCTTTGTGTACCCTTGTTCTGTTCCTTCCGTGCCGGTGTGTGCAGCTGGATTAGGTCATGAACTGGATGGGTGTCTAGGGTGGCTTGTCAGAGAGCAAAGCGGTTTTGAATCCCCATACAGTGCATTTCCCCTTCTCTTTGTTTTAAATGCTTTAAACCATTTGCTCAAGGTGACAGTTCCCCAGAAGTAAAACAAATCATAACACAACAATTCACACAGGTGTCGTGACAGAGAAGGGGTGTGTAACGGACGCACGCGACCTGCGTCAGTAGCACCACGTGTAATGAGAAGTAGCAAACGGTCATTTGTCATACTCAAGGAATGTGCGGCGCGACAGCATTCAGATAGACAGAGTGGTTAACCTGCAATGAACATACTGAGTCATAAGTAAAGTCTGTACCATGTCTTCTCAATCATTTGTGCTTATTTGGACACAACATCAACACAGAACACCACGTGAGCTCCACTCGGAACAGAAACCACCACGTCGTCCGTGCCGTGGTCGGGTCGACGCTTGTGTTTTTGACGCCGTGTTTTTAAAAGAGAAAGCGAGTCCCGCCCCTACCTGACTGTGGACTGGTCTTCTTGGCGGCCTTCTCCTTCTTGAACTTGGGCACAATGCGGAACATGCTGCTGCGACTGTTCCTTTTGCCATACTCCAGGGAGTGATCCTGACACACAAGCACAGTCAACCTATAGCCTTTAATTTAGCCACTCGTCTCTGCTGGTCCCCAGCCGTGTTGCAATCATGAATACTGATGTTACTGAGTGTTTTCATCTGAGCTAAGTGTAGCATTATAAGCTGGGTGCATTTACGTTTAAACACCTGTGTGCAAATGTGCTAGTGGATGACATTTTGCTACATGGCCTTGTTTTGTAAATCACAGCATTCAGAGGTCTGTTATTTCTGAATAACAGACCGCTGCCACGAATTATAGACCGTTGCTATGGACGCTATTTCTAATTGTTAAGAAAAAAAGAATTGCAGAAGCAATCAAATCTTTTTAAAATCAATAAAATAATTATTTGTATATTTTATATTTTGTAAGGAGCCCTGTAATAAGCAGGATCATGTACAGCGTCATTCAAATTAATTAATTCTTGCATCATGTATGGGTTTATTTCGCAATAATGAGGCTCGCTGTACATTATCCCTTTGATAGAACACACAATCTTCTATATCTATGTGTGTATGTCGTGTATGTGTGTTAATCGGCATATGTGTTTTTGCCCGGTTGCAATTTGGGGTTTGGTATGCCAAAGTTGCGATTGGGCGTTATCTGCAGTATGTTTCTACACCTGTGTCTGTATATAGCGCATGTATATGTGTATGTGTATGGGTGTGTGTGAGTGTGCAAGCTGGTTCCTCTCACCTCCTCGTCGTTGGGCTGCAGGATGTGGTAGAGCCAGGGGATCTCTACCAGTTTGCCTAGCTCCAGCTCCACGCTCTGCAGAGCTCCGGACAGCAGCTCCTCCTCTGGGGGCTCCAGTTGCTGCACCACAAACACAAGCAAACACAAGCAAAAGAAACCACGCGGTCAACACATCTGTGTTCCAGGAAACACTCCTACGATCATGGTCGTGCACTGTTGGGTTACTGTTTTTTTTTTACGTTTTAATATTCACACACTCAGAGAGGGTGGAGATATTGGCGATTCAACAGATTGCGTTTGTGTGCGTGTGTTTGTGTGTGTGTGTGTGAGTGCCCGACATGGTGTGTGTGTTTGTGTGTGTGCCTGACCTGGTGTATGTGTGTGTGTGTGTGTGTTATTGTGTGTATGCGTGTGTGTGTGTGTCTGACATGGTGTGTGTGTGTGTGTGTGCCTGACATGGTGTGTGTGTGTGTGTGTGTGTGTGGGCCTGACATGGTGTGTGTGTGTGTGTGTGTGTGTGTGTGTGTTTGTGTGGGCCTGACATGGTGTGTGTGTGCGTGTGTTTGTGTGTGTGCCTGACATGGTGTGTGTGTGTGTGTGGGCCTGACATGGTGTGTGTGTGTGTGTGTGTGTGTGTGTTTGTGTGGGCCTGACATGGTGTGTGCGTGTGTGTGCCTGACATGGTGTGTATGTGTGTGTGTGGGCCTGACATGGTGTGTGTATGTGTGTGTGTGTGTGTGTGTGTGTGTGTGTGTCTCACCAGAGACACCCTCCCCACTAGGAGGGACTCGGTCTCATTGTGGAGGGCCTTGACGGTGCTGGCCACCTCGATGGCCGTGTTCCTGGTCAGGCTCTGCAGGGAGGAAGAGGAGCAGCACAACATAAGAACAATAGAACAAGAGGATATATTTTGTTTCCCTGACATTGACACAGCCACACCAGCCAGCAAGATAGCAGCAGACACCCCCCCCCCCCCCCCCCCCCGCCCCTCCAGCCCACCACCTCTTCCAGCCCCTCGCCTCAGGAACATGATACAACTCTAAACATCTCAGGGAGCCCAACACACTCCCACCACTAACTTACAGCCACGTTGTTTCTCATGTTTTACAGTTGTACATACACCTGTATGTCGCCCAGTTGAATGTTCTAATCGTCCATATATTTATATGCGTACTTGGGGTGGGTTGTAGTATCAAAAGCAATTACCACCGAACATGGTTGTGTTGATGTAAAATTGGTTGTATCTTGTATGTTGTTTGGCTCCAGCTATGGTTGGAGGAAATGTCCCTAGGTTATAGTAGCTTTTCCCCATACAAGGATGAGATAAAAGGAGAGGTTGGTGGAGGTTCTGTGGGTGGGGTGGGGTGACTGACCTCAGGGAACTTGGGATGTGTCTTGTTGATGGCGTGCGACGAGGCGTTGACGGCGTGTGCCAGCTCCTGCTCCAGCAGCCCGTTAGTCTTGGCTGCTTCACAAATCCTGTTTGGTTTCACAAAGGGTCAAAGGTCAAATGGTCATCAACCAGACTGGAGCAATGATACAATGATATTGTGTGTGTGTGTGTGTGTGTGTGTTTGTGTGGATGTATGTGAGTTTGTGTGCGTGTGTGTGTATTCATGCGTGTGCATGAGAGTGTGTGGGTGTGTGTGTGTGTGTGGGTGTGTGTATGCATACGTATGTGTGTGGGTGTACCTGGTGATGAGCTCTTCGGCTGCGCGGGCACACATCTGCACTAGGGCGACCTCCTCCTCCGTGGCGAGGTCCACCGACTGCTGGGGGTAGAGGTGGGGTCGCAGCGGGCCCTTGTCGTACTTCAGCTTGTCCTCCCAGGACTTGAGCGTGTTCTCAAATGCCTGGTCAGCAACCACAGAGCAGGGGGGGGGGACAATAGGAGAGCAGGGGGGAAGAGATGTAAGAAACACAGGAGGAAGGATTAAGATAGGAGAACTGATGGGATATGTAGTCCTATGTCCAGATTTTTGTCATCTTTACCGTATTATTCCCCATCATCAACATCATTATTCACCATCAATACCACTAAACACCCGCTTATAAACCACCCCAGCACTCATGTTCTCCCCCTGAGTGAGCCTCACCCTGTCCCGGGTGAGCATCTGGGCGCGGTTCTTGTGCTGGATCTTAATGACGCCGGGCGGCTGGATCCAGGCCTCTCCGTCCACCTGGATGGGAACGCCCTCGTCACCCAGGATGGTGATCTTCACCGTGCGGCACTGGAAACACACACACACACACACATACATACAGGTTGTGGTTAATGCCATGCATGTGTGTGTGTGAGCGTGAGTTAATTAGAGTGGCTGGTATGGCTTGGCAGTTAGTTTCATGGTTTGTGTATGGATGTGTGTGTGTGTGTGTGGGTTACCTGCGCTATGCGGTGGTGTTGCAGTTTGATCACACGGGACACGGCCATCTGCATGCTGCCGAACACGGCCACCACCTCCAGGATCTTATCGTCGAACGACGGGGCGCAGAAGATCTGAAGGAGAGAGAAAAAGAACTAAGAACTAAAAACAAACACAGTTCCCTCTTAAGACACTTTATCAACTGACCACTGTTGTTACCTGTAATCGCGTATGGACTCATCCCATACATCTCGCATGCAACACAGCAAGAAGGATGATAAGTGACTAATGCAACTCAAAGTGACAAGGAGGTGGAGTGATTGGGGTAATGTTGTCTGTTTTGGGGCATTTCCTCCATTTCTTTTTCTGCTCTGTCTGATGAATTTATCCAATAAGGACATCCAGCCTCCCCTGTCCAGTCCCCACACGATTGATATTGAACTGTGCTGGCAGGCGGCCAGCGATGAGCTCACAGCAACAAAGAAGTGAGCGGTGCTTCTACGCTACAGCTTTTGCTGCTTACATGCATGCAACAGAACCTGTGGCTATAAAACACCTGAGAGCCATCACAGAGGAAAACAGTGTATAATGTTATGGCACATGTTGTCTTCTCATGTCTGACCACTAGGTTGCCACAACAAGGAACCTTTTGAAATGGCTGTAAAGCCATTTGAGACAACCTTTTTTAACCTTTGTGGGATGAATTGCATGCGTGCATAATCATCTACTTTACACTATATATCTATCTATCTAGCTGTCTGTCTGTCTGTCTGTTTGTTTATACCTATATATCTCTATATGGGGAGGCAGCAGAGCTATACAACAGATAAGTGTCTTGTATGTCTACGTGCACATCTCTCAGTCGACATGCACGCTGCTGTGTGCACATGCAGATGCTCTGTGTGTCTTGGACAGGCTCCATTAAATGTCCTCTCCTTGCTTCCTCCCCAACAGTAAAACTTACATAATACAGCTTGTGTGTGTGTGTGTGTGTGTGTGTGTGTGTGTGTGTGTGTATGTGTGTGTGTGTGTGTGTACACCAATGTGTATGCATGTTGTTCCAGGGGTAACCTCTGCAGGGGCCTACCACTGACGTGTGTAGTGAGTGAGTAAGAGAGAAAGAATGAGAGTGATATAAAGATAGAGAGATGGAGAGAGTGCAAGAGAGCAAAGCAAACTGACACCCCAGTCCATCAGCAGCCCTTGTGCTCGAAGGCTTAAACAAACACCCCCCCCCCCCCCTTCAACCAGTATCTCCCCCCACCCCCCTCGCCCCCCCCAGGCCAATGGGGTCATGTTAAGCCCTAACTGAAACCATGTCCACACTAGACCGGATGGATGTGTAAACGCATCGATATTTGTCTGTTTTGACCCACAGGACACACTCCGGAACACCGGAAACATGGCTTTTTTCCCCAAAAAATCCAACAGTCGATAAATCTGAACACACCACCAGTCCACGTTGTTTGTGTAGATGCCACAGGCCAATCATATTTTATTTATTTTTAACGGGGGAAGTGGACAAATGTGAGCTGCATTTTCGCTGTTTCAGTGTTGATGGACAGCATTTCCCAAAATCAGGTGAAAATACTTGTATGGTGTTTTTATATCTATCCAGCATAGTTAGACATGGCCTGTGTCAATAGATAGAGCGATAGAGAGGGAGAGAGAGAGAGAGGAAGAGATGGAGAGAAAGGGAGAGAGACAGAGAGAGAGATAGAAAGAGAGGGATAGGAAGCCAGACAGCTAGAGAGAGACTTAGACAAATAGAGAGAGAGATTGGCAGACAGAATTGGGGAGGCTCTACCATTATCTCAATACTAAAAACAGATAGGCAGGTTCAGCTATCCTGTCGTGACGGATGGGGAGCAGAACAACAAAAACAACAGAGGTCTTCTGGGAGATGGTGTTCCAGGGCATCCAGGAAGTAGTGACCGCGGCGGTGGACTTACGTCATCCTCCTTAGTCCCGCCCCAGAAGTTGGTCCCGCCGGCGTAGCTGGGGATGTTCAGCACCGCAATACCCTGGAGGCTGGGCAGGGGGATGTACTGGCCATCACACTGTAGGATACACACACACACACACACACACACACACACACATACACACAAACAGAAACACAGGCACGCATACACAACATGTACACACACACACAAACAATGGTAAGGACAATGATTTTAAATGTTTGAGATGTGAGTGAAATAAGAACGGGTGTGTATGTGTTTGTGAGAGTGTGTGTGTGCGTCTATTTGTGTGTGCTTGTGGTTGTGTGTGTGTGTGTGTGTGTGTGTGTGGTTGTGTGAGTGTGAATGTGTGTGTGTGTGTTAGTGCGTGTGTGTTGTGTGTACGTGTGTGTGAGTGTGAGTGTGGGTGAGTGTGTGTGTGTGTGAGTGTGTTTGTGTGGTTATGGGTGTGGTAGTGTGTGTGCGTCTCACCTCCAGCTGGACCTTCTGCTCCAGGTTCTTGTAGGTTCTCTGCAGGAGCTCCTTGGTGCCCAGGACCCCGTACCACATCATGTTTTTAGTGCGACTCCTGGAGGAACAGCGGGGCCCACGGTGAGCACAGAGAACCCACACATACATGTACACACACACACACACACACACACACACACCACATCACACACAATTACTCACGCACGCAAGCACACATGCACGCACGCACACACACACACACACACACACACACACACACACAGCCTACTGGACTGAAAGAACATTTGAGAGACAAGAGTATGAAATAGTAGCTGACGGACAGAGAGACAGACAGAAATATCTGACCTGCATTTTTCTGGGTGCTCTTCTCGCTTGTTGTTGAACTCCAGGGAGATTTTAGCATCCAGTCCAATGCCAAAGTAGTTGTTCATCACACACTTCTCCATGTAGCCCTCCCTATTTACAGGCACACACACACACACACACACACACACACACACACACATACACAAATGTTTGGTTCTGTTTTGGATTATTTAGCGCATAAACTCAATAGCCAGTTCATTACACTGGCGATCATGGAATGCAATTAGGCTGTTTATCAGCAATGAATCAATTTACACCAGTGGGCAGTCTTGAACATGATAATAACCCCATTCATCATAAGCACAGTAGTGCAGTGTGACGCTGTGTTGCCACCAGATACCAACGTAAGACAAACAGTACCCAAACTGTGACCCTACCCTCATCACCATGAGGAGTGGTTAGTGAAGCAGTACACCTCCATCAGAGACAGACAGACAGACAGACAGGCAGACAGACAGATGAGCTGACGGATCAGGTCTTACAGTGAGTCTAGGTCAGGGTCGATGAAGGGCGTGGCTCCAAATGGGTCGATATTAGCCAAAAGCATCTTACTGATGATGGAGCTGCCGGCTATGGAGGCTGCCAGACCGGCTCTCAGACCTAGAACATAACACACATACATATGATGTCTATATAATATGGCAAGCTGTGCTGCTTCACTGGTGTATTTTTAATGTTAACTAGCGTTCTAGCTTGTAAACGGCATTGGGCACAATGCAAGTACAAATACATGCATGAATATGCAAGTGTGTATAGGCTTTTGTGTGTGTGCGTGTGTGTGCACGTGTGTATGTGTGTACATGTGTATGTGTTTGTGTGCGTGTGTGTACAGACGTTTGCGTGCTTGTGTGTGTGTGCGTGCCTGCGTCACCGTGCGTGCTTGCGCGCGTGCATGTGTGTGTGTACCAGGGCAGATGATGCGTGTGTTGAGTACAGGCAGGTTCTCCTTGCTGGTGGTGAAGGGTGTGATGGAGAAGGAGCCACAGGACTGGGTGCTGCGGCTCACCCTCCGCTCTGTGGGGGAGCACGGGCTCTTGGCAGCTAGGACAAAAACAAATTAACACAAATTGTCAGTCCTTTTGAACTTTAGACAAACAAGCAAATAAACACAAATCATCAGTCCTTTTCATTTTGAGGGCAAACAAAGAAACAAACAAAAAGTATCAATCCATTTATCTTTGAGGTGTACTGAAAACAATCTAGATATAGATAACTAGATATAGCGCTATAATTTAGTGGGCGTTCATTATATATGTATATATATTTTTAAAAGCACTATATTGCTGTCAACTGTGGCACGTTAAAAGTAATTTCTAAAATGCATGGGTTTCATTGGTCTGTGTGTAGGCCACACTACCATCTCATTTAACATGTGTTGACATATGTTGACTTTCTCCCATCCCCAGAGATGGCAGCCGGCTAGTGTATGTAACGTAAAACAGAGACCTGCCTTGGGACAATGTTTTCTCTCCGTGTCCCCTGTTCTTTGGTCTTCTGGTATTTTGGGGTCTATTGTGTGTGTGTGTTTGTGTGCCCAGGTCAGAGACAGCGAGAGGATGTGATAGAGAGGCGTAGTGACACCCCCACCCCAGCCTCGACTAGAGAAATGTGTTGGAGGAAGGAAGCAGACCAATGACAAACAGGAAGAGCTTCTGTCCCGAGGAAAAATAACACATCCTATGGTAGCTGCAGGCGCACAAAAACACACCGACACACATACACACACATGCACACACACAAACTTGCATGTGCAAACACACACATTCTCTATTACAGAAGTACACACACTTAAGTGTACATTCAGAGACAAACTTAGAGGACTTCAGTCACAGATGCACAAGCACCCATTCATTAACACAAACATGAGCAGACACACACACACACACAGAGTGTCCATGGTTAAAACCATTATGTATTATTAAAAAGCGGAGGCTCGGTGGAGATAGATATATAACCTCAGACATCTGTGACTGGTACAGGAGGTGGAATATCACAGAGACCAGAGTTTCTGCTTGCACTTTTACCACTAATCCGTGAGTTTATTTCTGACAGGAAACATGATGTGCGTCAGCAAAATCTTTTTCCATTAGCTCTCTGTCTTCGTCAAGCCAATGTGTTGCAGTGGCCTCACACGCCACTAGGGGGCATCTCCGTGCGATTACAACTGTCTGGACAGAAAACAATTCCCTCTGTTTGTTTCCTTGTTGGCACGTTGTGTTGCACTGCTATGAGAGAGAGTCTGACTGTCAACATGTCACTGTTGTCCCACCATCTGCTACATGTGCCGCAGATTTGGAGCAATACAACTCAATCCCTAATGAGACAGATGCCCTCATCCACTACACATTGAATGATGAAGGACTGTGTGTATGTGACACTCAGTCAAATAGGGGGGCTGGATGCTGCCGGCTCGCCAAATTACAACGTGCCAGAGAGTAGCGTCTGATGAGAAGCTAGGAGAGAGGGTAATGAACAAGGTCATTATGAGTCCGGAAAGGTTTTGTAAAGCGATGTGGAGCCAAACGGGTTTAAGGTGTCGTGTTCGCGGCAATGATTTCAGGTGGGACGAGCTCAGTCGTGTGGAGCAATGCCCGGGTGAGTCTTTATGGTGGGGAAGCGAGGAGATGCTGGAGATACGGCTTTAACAGCGTACGTGTGCTGGGACGCGAAGCTGCGCGTGCATTTCGCATTTCACAAGTGTGAAAAGTCACTATTTTAATGAAGATCTGACATTGCTACTATCATGAAAATGGATTGAAAAGTATATAAATATATCCTCACACCTTGAGAAAGGCAGAATGGATGCCAATACGTGTTGGTGAACATCATCTTTAATAGAACAGCACATTCGGTAATGCTAGGGTTAGCAATTTATTTTAGAAGCATTTTCTTTAATATTTGTTGAAATTCCCTTTACATTCCAACAGCAATCAATAGATCAAATGCTCTGACACCAAAAAAGAAAACGATTCGTTAACTGTGGCTGCTGCAGGGCCCATCCAATCATTACATTCAGCCCTAGTGAAATGATTGGATGGCTTACCTGTCTGTCTACCTACCTACCCGGCTGCATGCCCGTGCACTCACTGCACATGACCAGAGTTTTCCACAAGGCTAGGCAAACCAATTGCTAAATCTAGCGAGCTAGTCATGTGTTTTGGGGGAGTAGCTTTGATAGGGCAAAATTCAAAATGTGGCACCATGCCGCGGTAGGATCTCAGGTCAGCTTGTCACCCAGTTGAACCCGTCTCTCCTCTACTCACAAGACAGCATCTCCAGCTCCTTGGTGTCCTCGTCCTTCTCGCTGTCGCGGTTCTCCTCCTCACTGTCCTTGCGGAGGTCCAGGGGCGAGGACAGCTCCGTGTCGTCTGTGTGGGTGTTCTGCTCGTCCACCACTGCATAGGGGGAGCGAGAGAGGATCGGAAAGGGTGGGGGGGTGGGGGGGGGGGGGGGGGGTAGAGGATTGGAAAGGGTGGTGGGGGTGAGAGAATCGGAAAGGGTGGGGGGAGAGAGATGGTGAAAGAGGTGGTTGTGAGGATGGATGTAAGGAACAAGGCAGAGGAGAGGAACGCTAAGAAGTATAAATAAATAATGAAAAAGCATAGTGTAGTTGCAAGGGTTTGTTCCGCTCCCAGCCAAGAGGGAGTGGGCTCTATCCCCAGTCTGGCCCATAAATATCCTTGAGCAAGATGCTAAACGTGGCATGCATCTTAATTCATTGTTAGTTGTTTGGATAAAAGTGGGTGCTAAATATAGTTGCTATAAGTAGCAAATAAGTGTGTGTGTGTGTGTGTGTGTGTGCAGTGTGTGTCCTTATATTTAAAGATGATCATGCTCAGCATCTACTTCCATCTAATGTATTCTTACTACAGCACACTATAGTATGACTAGAATGATGTGTGGCAGTGTGGATCGCACCTCTCTCGGCCTGCAGGATGATCTGGCGGATAGCTTTCTTCAGACTGTTGGCCCTCAGCATCAGCTGCTCCTTGCTCTTGAAGAGGCCTACTCCTCCTCCTCCACCCCCTCTTCCTCGTCCTCTTCCTCCTTGTCCTCCACCTCCCCTGCCGCCCTTCTCCGTCTCCTCCTCTTCCAGCTTCCCCTTGAGCTCCGTCAGGCTTTCCTCGCTCACCTCCTCCTCCACTCCTCCTGGGTCATCATCTTCGTCATCATCATCGTCGTCATCCTCCCGCTCCTCCTCCACGATGGGCGGGGTGGAGTGGGGCAGGGGGGGCAGCCTCTGCTGGCTCTCCCCGTTCAGGGTCTGGAGCAGGGAGTCCAGCTTCTCGTTCAGGATGGCACACTGGAAGGGAGGGTAGAGGTTAAAGGTCACTTATCTGATGCATGGTCTGGCGAGAAGACAATGTATTGACGATGTTTTCCAGTGTTTTGAGTTCACAGCATTTGGAATTGATGAAAAACAAAACCAATCATTAGTGTTATTCAATGCTTGGACATGCTGGTTGACGATGATACTGAGGCTTGTTTTGGGCTGAGATGCAACACCAGGGGTACTATCGGAGATCAATGCCAGAGCAAATATATGATACCAAGAGATCGATCAAACACCTTAGTTACAGTAAGTAACTATGGTATACAGTAAATGATGATGTCAAAGTGAGGTGTGGGCTTACTTTGAGGGACATGCTATCACACTCATCTGTGTTGTCCACAGTCTTCTCATAGGCTTTGCCCACTTTGGCAACAAAGTCCTTCACCGTCTCACACAGGATCCTGGGAAGAGATGATTGACAAAAGCAGTATCTTTAAGGGCTATTGAAGAAAACACTTTTTTTTTTCAACTTTGCAACAAAACAATCAACGAACATTATTATTATACCTATGCACCCAGAAAAACCTTGATGGACTAAATATGCACCCTGTTCTAAACCTCCATTTGGGGGTGACAGTGGCTCAGGAGGTAGAGCAGGGATTCCCGGCTCTGTCAAGCTTAGTGTTGAGGTGTCCCCGGGAAAGACGGCCCTCCTCACCATAACTGCTCCCTAAGAACTGGCTGTTCCCTTGCATGTTGACACCGGCATCACACACATCAATGTGTGCATGAATGGGTGAATGTGAGGCACTGCTTGTAAAGTGCTTTGAGTGGCCATAGGTGAGAAAAGCACTCTATGAATGCAGTCCATTTATCATTTATATCCCATCCATATGTACACAAATAAAGTCAAACTCACTTGGCAGAGGCGATGACCACAGAGTGCTGGTCTGAGTTGAGGATCTTGGTGAGATGGGCAGCAACTGAGTCCTCATAGGCTGATATGTGAAACTGAGGATATAATAATAAATACATCATATAAATACAAAAACCTGACCGTAAATAACTTTATTGGTGAGTGTGTCTGTGTGTGTGAGAGGGAATGAGACAGAGGGAGGAAGTGAGATGGGGAGGTGTGAGAGAGAGAGAGAGAGAGAGAGAGAGAGAGAGAGAGAGAGAGAGAGAGAGAGAGAGAGAGAGAGAGAGAGAGAGAGAGAGAGAGAGAGAGAGAGAGAGAGAGAGAAGGGGGGGTTAAGTAGTGAGACAGAGCAAGAGACAAAGAGAGTGAGATACACACACAGTGAGATAGATAAAGAGAGTTTGGGAAGAGAGAGGAGGTGGGGAGAGACACACACACCTATTAGGGAGTGAGAGGGAGAGAGAGCAAGAGAGAGGGAGAGAGAGGGAGAGAGAAAGAGTAAGAGATAGAGGGGGGAGAGGGGAGAGAAGAGAAGATGGGGAAGAGAGCGAGAGAGATAGAGAGAGAGGGAGAGAGAGAGAGAAACGGGGGGGGGGGGGGCAGGGAGAAGGAGAGACAGGGTGTGTGGTGTGTGTATTCTAGGGGGTGTGGCTCCATGCACCTGGCACTCATCCACCCCCTCCGGTGTGGTGGGGCAGCTGTGTTTGGGTGGGATCTTGATCTCGTAGGTCATGATGCTCCAGCGGTCCAGCATCTTGGTGCTGGCCCGCTCCAGCTTCTCCAGGATCTGGGGCAGCTGGGTGTCATCGTCGCAGGACGGGCCCCAGCCCAGCACCCGCGCCAGGTCATTCCCCGTGCCCAGCGGCAGCACGCCCAGCTGGCACTGGAGACACAGGGAGCAGATGAGCAAATGTGCTTGAGATGCCTCAATGCCTTTTGTGTGTATGTATGTGAGGGTGTTTTTGTTTGTGTGTCAGTGAGTGAGTGATTGAGTGGAGTGAGTGAGTGAGTGAGTGAGTTAGTGAGTGAGTGAGTGAGTGAGTGAGAGAGAGAGAGAGGGAGAGTGTTCATGTGTGTGTATGTGTGTGTGTGTGTGTGTGTGTGTGTGTGTGTGTGTGTGTGTGTGTGTGTGTGTGCATGTTGTTAACTAGTTGACCAGTATTGTCCTACTGATTTTAGGACATCTTTTTAGAACTTTAAACCATCTTGGGCACGGTAAGGATGTGAATTGCTCTCCTTCACATCACGGCAAATGTGAACAAATGTAAATATCAGTAATTCTATATCTTTGTAAAGTAAAGCATAATTTCCCCCTGTCATTTTGACTTACATTAGAGTGTGTGTGTGTGTGTGTGTGTGTGTGTGTGTGTGTATGCATGTATGTGTGTGTCGGTGTGTGTGTGTGGACATGGGTGTCAGCCTACCTGTTTGTGGAGGTTCAGCTTGTCAATCTCAGAGAGAACCCATCCCACACTGCCGTCCCCGCCACACACCAGTATCCTGAAGTTATCAAACTTCTGGAACAAACGCAGACTGCAGACAAACACACAAACACACAAACAAAGTCACGCACAAATGTCAACAGTTTTCTGGGATGACAGTTGCTGTACCAACGTGGAAATATTGTCCATCTGTCTTTGTGTTAGTGTATGTGTGTCTGTGTGTTTTTGTGTATGGGTTTGTGTGTGTGTGTGTTATGTGTGGGTGCGTGTGTGAGTCCACGTGTGTGTGTGTGTGTGTGTATGTTTGTGTGTGCGTGTGTGTGAGTGATCGGATGCCTGAGTTTATGTGTGTGTGTGATTGGTTGCATGCGTGTGTGTGTTTGCGTGTGTGTGCATGCTTGCGTGTGTGTATGTGAGTGAATGTGTGTGTGTGTGTGTGTGTGGCCTCACCCCAGGTGGGGCCCACCATTGACCAGGTCGAAGACTTGGGCGGGATTGAGGAGCTGCTTGAAGCGGCGCAGGAACTTCACCCCCTGGTTGTCTCCGCTCTTGGAGTTGACAAACACCAGCAGGGGGCTGGCACAGGACGGGGGACAGGTGGCCTTCCAGAAGCCTGAGGAAAAAACAAAACACACACACACACACACACACTCGTAATTGGACGATCGTTTTGGATAAAGCTGTCATCATGTTTGTGAGTTAGAGACTGCTGCAGAGAGAGATTTGAAAGTAAAAATAAACAATTTCATCAGTATTTAAGTATTCTGTGTGTGGAGGTTTGTTGATCCTGATTAAGTGGCTGATTCTATTTTTATCTCAGAGCATCAACCAGAAGCAGCAGTAAATTCACTCATTCATAAGTTAATTCACAAACTGTGAGTGTGCGTGTGTGTGTGTGTTTGTGTGTGTGTGCGTGCATCTGTATCTGCGTGTGCACTAGTATTCAACCGCTACTACCTTTATTCTCACTCCTTCCTTCCATTTTAACTTTTGCATTTCCTCCTTTACCATACCATCTAACCCTCCCTTTACCAACCAGCTAACACATACACACACGCACACACGCACACACACACACACACACACACACACACTATTGCTTGCTATTCTGTGCAGCCAGAACAGTAAGCAGAGAAGAGGGTCGTGTTGGAGGAGGGGGAGGGTAGGAGGATGGGGGATGGGGGAAGGGAGGAAGAGATAGGATGGGGGTGTTACGACATGACAGCACGTGCAACAGCCAGCCCCCTCAGCCAATTACGAGCCACCTCGTCCCCCACCTCCCAGCATGCACCAGGGGCAGGGGGATTCTGGCATGTGAGGAGGAAGACAGAAAATCCAAAAGATGGAGAGAAAAACAGAGAGACAGAGAAAGAGAGAGTGAAATTAAGGAGAGAAAGAAAGAGTATTGAAGGAGAGAGAGAGAGAAAAAAAACAATGGGCCTCTCTATATTGCTATATCTCTGCTATATTGGCTTATCCAATTTTTTGGGGGCTTCATCTAATCTGCTGTTCTCCGGCTTCCCCATCCTCTTAACTCTCGTTCTGTCTCTTTTATCTTCCAATGAGCTGACGCCCTCAGCTATATACTGACTGAGCGCTCTCTAATTGTGTGTGTATGTGTGTGAGTGTGTGAGTGAGTGAATGAGTGAATGATAGAGAGCGAGAGAGCGAGAGAGAGAGAGAGAGAGAGAGAGAGAGAGAGAGAGAGAGAGAGAGAGAGAGAGAGAGAGAGAGAGAGAGAGACAGACAGACAGACAGACAGACAGACAGACAGACAGACAGACAGACAGACAGAGAAAGAGAGAAAGAGAGAGAGAAATAGATATAGAGAGAGAGAGCGAGAGCGAGAGAGGATAAGTTGGGTAAGGAAAACAGTAATCCAATCCCCAATGCTTATCAGAATCTGCCTCGCAGGCACGGATCTGCATCTCCAGTGGCTTTAACATGAGCTCTGGCTACAGAGCACACATGCACGTGTGCATTCACAATCAAATGGAAACACACAAAGGTGCACAGATAGTATTATTTGTCCAGACAAAAAGGCAAAGAGGCAATGTGATAAAGAGGCAAACACACACACACACACACACACACACACACACACACACACACAAGCATTCACATGAGCGTACACCTGCGCCTGCACAAATGCATGCAGTCTGTTTTGACAGCTTGGAACACAACCCTCACCACACCTACAACCTACACAAGAAGTCTATTTTTAGCTCCTCGCTCTGTAACTTGGATCGGCTAAAAATAGAGCCGGCTTAAAGATTGGGTGTGAAAATGTGCAAACATTTTCACACCCACACTATTTTTACCTTCCCGACCAAGCCAAAGAAACAAATCACCACAGAGCTCACACACAAACACACTGCTCCTTTAGATTACCACACTAAAACGAGAGTAGAAGCCTGGGCAGCAAGGCAGCTTATGAGAGGAAATCTAATGAAATCATTTCTCTCCTTTCCCCCATTGTTGCACAACAGAGAACATCAGGTAGGAGGTGAGAGATTGAGTTTCTGTGTGTGTGCGGGGGGGGGGGGGGGTGACTGTGTCTGTTTGTATATGTGAAAAAGAGAGATATAGAGAGAAAGAGAGCGAGAGAGAGCGAGAGTATGTGTGTGTGTGTGCGTGCGTGTGTGTGTTTGTGCATCCGTGTGTGTGAGTGTGTGTATGTGGGAGGATGAGTGGGTGTTGAGGCAGATAGGTAAGTAAGTGTGAGTCATCTTATGGCCACACTGTTCCTTCTTTCATCTTTCCAAGGGTCTAATGTGAAAGGTCAGAGTTCAGGAGGGACACGTGAGCATACCCTAATGGACCCAAAGACCCAAGTTGTGCACTTGTGTTTTGTATGCATGTGTGTGCATGAGTGTGATTGTGCATCTTTATGTGTGCATGCGTGTACGTGCAGGACCCCAATTGTTGGGGGACTCCCAACGTAGGCCATTGCTGTGAATGTAGTTTTAACTCATTGTTGTTTTGTGTTATTGTCATCATGAAGTAATAACTGGTGTGGTTACAGTGTATGTACATATATGCATACAAACAATCATTTTAACATAATTGATGCATTATAGAATTTATATAATTCATCAATTAATGTGACTTAATAATTCATGTATAGATGCATACTAAAATATGTTATTTGAGTGTGTATGTGTGTGTGTGTGTGTGTGTGTGTGTGTGTGTGTGTGTGTGTGTGTGTGTGTGTGTGTGTGTGTGCATTTTAGAGTGTATTTTAGAGTGTAAGGTGCCTACCATCAGAGTCAATACTGTTGAGTGCGGTCGGTGGGATGATGGAGACTTTACACTGGCCCAAGGGACATTTGCGCGGGTACAGATCCGTACATGCTGTGTGCACCTAAAGGAAACAAAACTCCGTGAAATCCCAGTAAACTGCCTCCTTTTAGAGTTCATATTTTTAACTGAGTCATCAGTTAAAAATATTTACAGTATTTTACAGTATTTACAATATTTACAAGTTACAGTATCTAGGAGTGAGGGATTAATCAGTCTCACTCGCTAAGGAATATGTTTATATGCACATGAATAACATTATTAATAAGATTAATAACATAAATATACATGTTATAAGTAGTCTAATGTGTAAAGGGTTGCACCTACATCAAAAATATGACATGCACAATAATAACATAAATATATATGTAATACATATTTAAATGTATAAGGGATGCACATGTGTACATAAAACATGTGCTGAATTTATTCATACATTTTTGAATCCACACTAATCAGTAGATTACAATTGGACTTCAGCTCTATATATCCTGTGTGTGCTTCATATAAAAAACTGTAACATTGCCATTAAGTAATGACCAGCCGTCCTTCTGCAGTGTGTATCCCACCATAGCTTTGCACCAGAGGCAGCGCCAGTCCTGCAGCCTCAGTACACTCCCACACGTCTTGTCACACACAGCACACTTGGCACTGACGGGCAGGTTGCCTTCCAACCACTGGTGGGGCATGGCGATCTGCAGAGTAAACACACACACACACACACATACACGCACACACAACCATAAACACTCAGAAAATAATATACAATGCTGCTGTCTTATAGCTCATTCATTTTATGCTAATTAATGTTCAGTCTACTTCTGTGAAATGACGCACTGATAACACACACACACAAACACACACACTGAACATACCCCATCTTCGTCCTCAATGATATCCTTCCCTATGGAGGCGAGGGTCGTCCATTTGCAGTTATTCGTGGCGCGTACAGCACAACGTTTGTGGGCTTTAAATTTACACACTGGAATAAAAGAACCAGACACAATACATTGAGGTGGGTAAGCAGTGCACATTGGTTGCACATGTCAGTTAAAGTTATTTAGTGCATGTGACGTGGTGTGTTTTGTTTTTGCTAACCAAGCTCAAAGGGTTTATCAAAAAAAAAGGAAGGAAAGAAAGTGACACAGAATGAGCTAACAGCATCAACGCCGACGACATCAACAAAATGAGAACAAACACCGACTCATCTTTGATGATATCAAAATAGAACCAGACCACACATTACTGGCTCATTACAGTATGGACAAAGCAGCATGCACCCACTCACACACACACACACACACACACACACACACACACACACACACACACACACACACACACACACACAAACCAGCACACACCAACATGCTGTCAGGTGCACTGAGCAAAGGACAGACCACATTGTACCCACACCACGCCTGACAGAGAAGACAGACAGAAACACAGAGACAAGATAACAACAGACACACGTACGCAAAAGTAAAATCTGTTACAGCATGGATCCAACCCCTCCCCCACCAGCTTATCAGAAAGCCCTGGTTCCCCAGGTGACCTGGTCCGAAGTGTTCACACCCACTCAGACGATCAACCGGGGTCTGAACACCTAAAGTGGGGGGAGGGGAGTGTGTGGGGGAGAGGGGGCGGTTTTTCACGGGGGACCAGACGTTCCCTACAGCGACACTGACAGATCCCCGAGTTTCCGCGTTAGTCACCTTTCCGTCTAAATGGAGGGCAAATTGATGTAAATAAATGTACCCTGTCGCCCTGCTCCATCAGCTTCCTTGAAGCACCCTCTGTTCTTGATTCAATACAGCCTCACACTCATTAGCACTAATGGTCACATCAAAGCGCCCAGAGAGTGTGTGTGTGTGGGAGTCGGGTCTGGTCCACGTTGTATAATGGGAGATTCTGCTCAGGGCCACTGCCAAGTCTCTTGCTTTTGGTACGTTGTTTACTATGGATGGGTAAAGGGTAGGGATGGGCAATAATTCAATATTGTTGTTAATCGTCTTTGAATGTTATTGTACCATCATGAAATGAAGATATCGACGTATACTGATACCAAGTTTCAGAGTGTAAATTAATTACAATGAGAAGATACCCCCTTAAAATTATAAAATATGAGGTTTCAAAAGTCAGTGAGCAAGGAAAACTATTTTTAATCTGATACCATACTTTACATTTACATATACTTCAATGTAGGGATCCTTAGTTAGACTTTTTTTAAATGGTATTCTGAACTGATGAGCATATCGTGATATTTATTGATATTGTGTAAAATTCCCCATATCGTGATATTTATTGATATTATGTAAAATTCCCCATAATCGTTGCGATAATAAACATTTTAGGGAAACATCTTTCCTATATAGGGTGAACGATAGGAGGATCGTCCTCATTCATGTGCATCATGCGTCGGCTCTGTTGGGAGGCCAGATCTACACTTAAAACATGGAGCTGCTATGTAGCACTTTGCACAAGTGGCTCCCTCCCTTCTCACCACCAGCCTGCCCCTTGAGTGAGAGCTGTTGTTCAACCCCAAGGGATGGAAATGTGATGCAAATGGCTCACATAAGAGGGCATAGTGGGCGGTTACAGGGAGACCGTTAGCTCCTTCCGCTGGGTCCACAATGACGGTTGTTTTAGACAAAGAGTGGATACCTGAGAAGTTCACTCAAGGACATGAATATAAACCCAGATAGATTACCATTTCAAATTTGCTTGTTTAAAATAATGTGTGATTCCAACTCCATTGACATGCTGATGTTAACAGTGTTTAATAAGGATACCTCTGACTTTGTTAATGGTTTACCCCGGTACCTCATATGAATTAGCTGGCCTACTAGCTAGCCTACTAGATTAGGCTTGGGCAGTAAAAAGTAGTTGTTAAGTAAACAATATAGAAAAGAAATACAAGAAATGGGCCATCTACATGCTCAGAAAACAAAGTGTGAGTTAAATGAAAGTCTTCCTTTCAACAGACAACATGAAACCCAATCGCCCAGGCCCCACCCTTAGCCCTGATACACACACACACACACACACACACACACACACACACACACACACACACACACACACAGATACACACTCACATCCCCACACACACACAAACACACATGTGTGCGTGCGCACACTCAAGCACACACAAAAGCACTTTGTTTTCATCAGACATCCACTTAATAATTTCCCGTAACCAAGGGGCGACCGAGGGGAGTCTGATTCCTGATCCAAACCCATGTGAGCGGTCACACATCCGGCAGCATTCATCGATGTCTCCGTGTAGCCCACCACTAAATGCTGTTAGGGAGCATTAGCAGAACATTAAGACGATGCAGAGGACGTGGAAACTACGGAGGGCTGCTAATGGTCATGCTGCTCCAGCTCAGGCCCAGAGAGGAGCACTCGCGAGGAAGAGGCTGCCAAGACCGAGATAGAGGTCATCAGACTTTGGGTGTGTGGTTGTGTTTGCATAATGAATGACAATGTGTTTATTTACGCTTGTGTGTCATCTTGTTCTGTTATCTGCGTGCATGGTGAGTGTGTATGTGTGTGTGTGTGTGTGTGTGTGTGGACCCCGCGGTACAAGGCGTCCACCCTAGTTTATGGCAGTGGCCAGGAAATCGAAGGGAATAATGAGCCACTTTGATTGCAGTCAACTTGTTTGCTGGTTTTCCACCCCGACTTTAAAAATTATATCTCCTCCTCCCTCTTTCTAGCCCTCTATTATCCATACACCCGCTTCTGATGCTTCCCCTAGGAGAAGCATCATCTCTCTCTCACCCTGTGAGGGTTTGTTTTTTGTCTACCTCCGTTTCTCTTGTCCCTTCCTCTGTATTAAGACCTGAGCAACCATATCACTCAAATCATATAACTAACCAACTAAAACATATCGACAGCAAAGCAGCCTTTCGCAGTCCATTGTTGCAGCCTATCTTATTGGTTTGTCACTTGTTTCATAAACAGAGTGATTATTGTTTTTCTATTCGCTGCTAATCCTGGTGCGTCGCCTGGCTCTGAATGAGATTTTTAGTTTACCGTTTTAGCGGTTTGAGTTTGAGCATGGGTGATGGGTGCCACACTAACAAGGGTCTCTCTCTCTCTCTCACTCGTACTCTCTCTCTCCATCCTTATGCCACTCTCTCTCTCCACCTCTTCCTTACCCTCTCTGGATAATAGAAGACCTCATTGTAGTAGATAATGAGCACTCGGCAAAAGAGGCTCTTGGTGCCCAAGCACATCACGTGCACTATTTTAGCCTGTGAGCGGCCACACGCACACTCACTCTCTCACACACACATACACATACACATGCACATAACAAGACAAAGACACATGCACACGTCACACACATGTCACACAAATGCACATAAGCACACATTTGCATGTGCTTACACACAAACGCACACACACACACATACACAAACACACACACACAATGCACACAACCAGACACACACACACACACACGCGCACGCACACACACACACACATACACATAGGCACAGACATATGCATGTGCTCGCACCCACACACACATACAACCGTCACAAACACACACTTACACACTCACACTGAATATATGCATGCACACTGGGCTATATTGGCCTAATTAGAATGAGAGGAGTATATGCAGATGGTGCTCATTAGGTTCTGCCTAGCTGTCACTGACACTTCACGGTGCGCCAGAGAAGAGCAGGGAGCAACTAACAGACACCCACCACCCAACACCTCTCACCTCCCTCCCCACCCTACCAACTCAACCCACCCGCTGCACCAGCCCCCCTACCCACCAGCCCCGCCACCTACCTCGCTGTTCACAGCTGAGGTGCAGACATGACTAATCACCAGACAGACACCCGAGATGGATGGATGACATGAGAGGAAGAGGATGACAGGGAGATGGAAGTATGAGTGTGTGTGTGTTTGTGTGTGTGAGGGTGGATAGGTAGGGGTGTTGATCACACGGGTTTGCATTACTGTGAGAGTGTGTGTGTGTGTGTATGTGGGTGTGGTTGTGTGTTTGTGGGTGTGGTTGTGTGTGTGTGTGTGTGTGTGGGTGTGTGTGTGCGTGTGTGTTTGTGGGGGTTACCTTCGCAGGACAGGCCGTGGGAGGTGACCCCAGACAGGCTGTCCCTGCAGACGTTACAGAAGGTGGGCCGTGCGTGGGAGCAAGCGTACCAGTTGTGCATCCCTGAGAAATGTTCCACGTTGAACTGTGCCGTCTGGCAAAGAAAATAAATGATTGACAGCATTAAGGACAGCATTCACAAGGACACTGTGAAACATCTCTATCCTGATTATCATCGTCCTCCTCAGGCACTATTGTATTTGACTCTGGGTACTAGAACAAGGAATTCATGTTTTGTACCTTGATTTGATTTTGCGTATGTGTTAGAAATGGCATAGGGATCTGTCAGTTATTAGAAAGAGAAATGTGAGATCCGTTTCGAGACAGTGCCTGCCTTTGTATTAATTTAGTTATTATACCACTCCCACCTCATTTCTGACCAATCAGGGAATCTCATCCATGATTGGTTTGGAGACAATCTCATCCATGATTGGTTTGGTGATTGACCCGGTCAATCACAGGTGCGCAAGATGAACTTCTCAATTTACTTGGTTGCACTATTCCTCTCTTTTCTGCTGTCTCTCTTTATAACTCTCCCACCTTACCTACAGCACCTTCAAGTTGAAAAATCTCCTCCTCCATTGTGGACCATTTGTTGTTTGCAAATAGTCCATAACAATTCAAATCCGGTCCTCAGTCCCCAACAAATATAGAAGCCTCACAGCTGCACAGACACACACTGGTTATCCAAGCTCAATTGATTCTAAGTGTGGACTAAGTCAGAGCATATCAGGTGCACCACGGAGCCCGCTATAGTATGACACACACAATTATAAAAAATAGCCTGGCTAATGAATTCAATCTGGAGTGAAGACAGCGTCTGATCTTGTTAGCAAGGTATAATGATAGGGTACATGAGATGGTCTCATTCTAAAACATATGACCATCTAATGTATTCGTAAAGCAATCACTCAAAACATAAGTGTTTATCTAACCGTGTTGATTGGCCGACAGCAAGCAATGACCGTAATGGAACTGTAGCTGCGTGTGTAATTTGTATGCTGCTGTCTTGCCCAGGTCTCTCATGATGAGCAAAATATATTTTTAATCTCAATGCGACCAACCTGGGTAAACAAAAGTTTAATAAGAAATGAATTCATAAACAAGTGCTGCACGTTAAAATCTCCAGAACACACTGCGGTTCAGCATCTGTGTTGGGTCAGCCCGTCCTCCTGATAGGTACACTCCACACAAGCGCTGTGACGTACGCTTCCGATAGAAAAAGAAAACACACATACACACATACTCCCTGGAATCTGGTATTGACCCACCTAAAGTGGGGATTATGTGAGCTACTTTTGTGCATCTTTTAGAGTGTGTGTGTGTGTGTGTGTGTGTGTGTGTGTGTGTGTGTGTGTGTGCGTGGCTTTGTGTGTGTACACACAACAGTAGTATGTGAGTATTGGGGGTGCTGCTGCATTGCAGTGCAGTCGAAGGGGGGCTGTCAGGAACGGGGTCTCTTATATAAGACCCCCTCTCCCTCCCTCCCTCCCTCCCTCCCTCCCTCCCTCCCTCCTTCCCCTCCTCACCAACACCCTTAAATCAAAGCCTCTCTGAATGTGTTGCACTGCCTCGCTGCCGCTCACCCAGCCGTAACTCTCTGTCACCAGGTGCCGAGCTCAACACATACGTATTACAAATACTTACGTCACTAGCACTTTTTCATGTGAAAATAAATCTTGAATCCCTTTGGGTGTGTGTGTGTGTTAAATGTAAGACTTCAGTGGACAGTCATGCTGTTTCTTTTTTCTTTTTTTTTTACTTAAGTGCTGAATGTAGTCATGTTATTATCATTATTGTTGCATATTATCGTAAGACATTTAGACACCGCCCCACCAACCCTCTTTCGCTACCCCAAATTCTCGATTGGGGTTTGCGTCTATCCTTCGCAAATGTGTTTCTCTGCTTTTGTTCATTAGCATCTTGTCAGGTGCATGTCGCTGCACCTATAACTAGCGTGCATGCGTGCGGTGTGCATGCGTGCACGTTAATGTGACTGCAACACTCGGCGGCTGTGGATAAACACAACCACTGCGGTCCGCCTGAAAATGTGCCCGTTATATCCCACACTCCACACTCTCCCCCCTGATACCCCTCGCATCCCTAAACTTGAAATAACAACATAGATGTGAAGATTCCTGTCTAAAACATGCCTCTGAAATAACAACCGAAACAGAAAAATAAGGACAGAATGCCTAATACCAGGATCTCCACCGCACGGTGGCACACAGTGTGATTCAGCGTGTGTGTCTGTTGTGTGTGTCTGTTGTGGTGCTGGCAGGGGTCCCCTACCTCGTAATGCTCCCGTGACTGGACCGACTTCAGCGAGCTAATCCAGTCCTCCATCTCTTTCCTGTTCTCCGCGCAGAGGATGAGCCTGCGGAACGGGGTGATCACCTGCACACAGAGGAGGAGAGATGGAGAGAGTGATGGGTGGATGAGTGGATGGGTGTGGAGGAGGGGACTGGGGTGGGGGCAGGTTTGGGGGGCAAGAGAGCTCGGTGGGAAAACAGAGGAAAAAGCGAGCGAGGAAGTTTCTGTTCTTCTCCTTCAGCCTGCGGTGCCAACTGAGCAGAGTGAACGATCGGTTCTGTCTTTAAGGAGGAAGGGACGAGCAGCCACCCCTCCCTTCCTCCCTCCCTCCCTCCCTCCCTCCCTCACTCTCTCATCCCTGCGCTCTTTCTTCTTCCTCGTCCCAATGCAATCTCTTAGTCTCTCGTCCCTGGGTGACCCTCTGGTTGGCCTGCTCCTGCTGTCCCATCACACCTCCTAGAGCCTTGGACTGTCCCTAATGAACACTCACCCACCTCATCTCTCTCTCTTTCTCTTTCTATATCATTCTCTCTTGCTAACTCCCTCTCTATATCTTTCTTTCTATATCCTCCTCTCTCTCTCTATCCATATCTTTCTATATCCTCCTCTCTCTGTCTCTCTCTCTACATCTGGCCCTCTCTCTATCTCTCTCACTCTCTTTAGCCTCCTCTCTCTCTCTATTGGTCTCTCTCCCGCTCTCTCTACCTCTCTATTTCGCCCTCTCTCTCTCCCTCTATTGCTCTCTCTCTCCCTCTATTGCTTTCTCCCTATCTTGAGATCTCTCTTTTGCTCTCTCTTCCTCTCTCTGTTGCTCTCGCTCTCCTTCTCCCTCTATTGCTCTCTCTCTCAATCTCACTCTTCCTCTCTCTCCCTCTTTTGCTTTCTCCCTTTCTACATATCTCTCTTCCTCTCTCTATTGCTATCGCTCTCTCTCTGTCTCTCTCTCTCTTCCTGGGCTGCTGCTTTGAGGCAGATGTGTGCTGACAGGTGAAACGCTTCAGCTAAAGCTAAGAGCATCTCTCCATTGGTGTGTGTGTGTGTGTGTGTGTGCAATTGTGTTTGCTTGCGTGTGTGTCTGTGCATATTTTAAGGATAGTATCCCCCTAGATGAGCCTACAGACTTGGGCACCCCTTTCGCAACATTTCCATTCATTATTCATTCATTTTCCTCTCTCTCTCTGTCAACTTGTTCTCTCTTTATCTCTGTCGCTTTCTCTTTTGTGATGTGTCTGTGACTGGGTCTCCCTCGTGTCCTCTATCTCCATCTCCATCGCTGACACTGCTGAGGACTGCAGAGACTAAGATTGGGGTCTTAACACACACAGAGACACACACTCAAACACACACACACAAACACACACACACACACACACACACACACACACCTGAGGAAGAAGCTTGGCAAGCAGGCCACAGAAAACGCCAAAGAACTCAAAAACATGAAAGACAAAAAATAAATCACACACACAGGCAAGCACGCAGATGCGCACACACACTCACACACACACACACACACACACATGCACACACACGCACACGTCATCACTGTGAGGTGCAAATGTCTCACCTCACAGAAGGGCACACGCATTAAAGAGGAGGACAAAATACATCCATTAGAGAACATAGAGAACAGTTTTCAAGATGGAAGAAATGTGTGTGTGTGGGGGGAGGGCACACATTTATAGTGCCAAACAGATTTGAGAACTGTGAACACCTGACCACTTTCTTGCTATATTAATGTTGCATGTGGTGAAAGAAAATATACAGCTGTCCTGCTTTGGCTGAATAGTTAAACGCCTTTTAACACACGTGCACAAACACACACACACATATACACACCCACACACATGCACACACATGCACAGATACACACACACATGCTCGCAAGCACATACACACCTTTTTTTTTTAACAATTGCATGCAAACGCAGACCAGAACACACACACAAGCTCCCTGGAGATTTTGACGCTGCTTTGCTCTCAGAATTCAAGCGCATGTTTATATAACATATATGATGTTGACCTTGGAAACCACAGAGTTCCATTTCAGCCCTCACTTTCACTGTTAATCACTACTTTAATGTACCAATCGGCTGATTAAGGCCGTCAGCAACCAATCAATTTTGGTTGACACGCCACTTAAAGGAACACGCACACCTCCTGGAGCACTGCAACAGTGTCTTCTTGTAAAACGAAACCCATGTGTATGTCTCTGTGTGTGTGTGTGTGTGTGTGTGTGTGTGTGTGTGTGTGTGGTATCCAAAGACAAAGAAAGAGGTGGCATCAACAATACATTTTTCTTATCATGGATTAATAAACTGCTCCAATGCATCTTTCAACAAAATATAGCTAATATTAATAGGAAAATACACCTGAAGTTATGAAGTAAGTATTTCTATGGGCATTTTTGCAAAGATTCTTTCTCACCCTGTGTGTACATGTATGTCTGCATATAATATGTATTATATCTCACGCATTATTCATGTATCGCGTTATGTAAGATCCTTGCTGATGCAACAACATCACAGTCAACTATTCTCCTTGTTATCTTCAATTATATCACTTACTAAGTCTATTCTCTATCTCTCTAACTCTCTTTGTTTCGCATAACAGCAGCGGCATAAACGACAGGTAAGTGTGCGTGTGTGTGTGTGTGTGTGGGGGGGGCACATTGAAAACACACAATTATCGAAAATATATAATCCTGTTGGTAAGTGTGTATGCATTTCATGTGTTTACATTACTTGGTGACTGTGTGTGTGTGTGTGTGTGTGTGTGTGTGTGTGTGTGTGTGTGTGTGTGTGTGTGGGTTATTGCGAACGGGCTAGTGATCAGATTGGTTGCCAGGGGAAACAGGAACTGCTGTTTCTTAAAATAGCCCTAGGCATCCCTCAAGGGTGGAAAAGCTGGCTTGATGGATGCCCTGACCTATGGGACGGTATAGGTCACACATTCACTGAGCACTATCGTTCCACTGTGTGCCTGATTGTATTTTGTATACGTATGACAAAGACCACGGCCCTGTGTCAACGCCAGGGATTGCTTTAGGTGAGGCATCATGTCAACAACAACAACTAAATGGATGTACGTTTGTTCAACAGATTGAACAAATCTGTTGTTGTGGAAGCTCAGGAGCAAGAGCAGGTCATCTGAAAACTAGAGGGTTGCCGGTTCCGTTCTTCTACTCATGGCAGACTAAATGTGTGAATGTGCATTGAATGGCCACAGAGATTGGAGAAGCTACTGTGTATGTGTGTGTACTTAAGAAGTGCCAGTAGCCATTGCAGCCTGCTTGCAATAATAACCGTGGCTTCATATCTGGCTTCAGTGTCTCACATAGCAAACTGACTCACACTGGCTTTGGTTCATCAGGCAGGGACATCAGTCTGTGTTCATAGAAAAACACACAACCAAACATAAATACGCACACACGCACACACACACACATACACACACAAGCCCCAATTGTTATTTAACAATCCAACAACTGGATGTGACTCAAGCAATCCAGGCAAATATGAAGTAGAAAATAATACTGCACCCACCTAGAGAGAGAGGGAGAGATAGAGAATGAGAGAGAAAAAGATGGAAAGAGAGAGAGAGAGAGAGAGAGAGAGAGAGAGAGAGAGAGAGAGAGAGAGAGAGAGAGAGAGAGAGAGAGAGAGAGAGAGAGAGAGAGAGAGAGAGAGAGAGAGAGAGAGAAAGAGACAGACATCACTTCGGAGTGGGTGAGAGAGATTGTAATGAGCCGGATTGTGTTAGGGCTTCGCTAACGTGTATATCCCCCCATATTCACACACGCATACACACACACACACACTCTCACTGCAGAGTGGCTGAATGTGCACACACAGGCATGTACACATGCGCATGTTCATCATACATACACACAGATTCACACGATCATATGACTTTATAAACACAGGCTACAGTAAGCAGTTGCATTTGTGTGTGCACATAGCTCTTTTCGGTCTCTTCTTAAACACAGCACACACACACACACACACACACACACACACACACACACATATACACACATTCATCAAACACACAAACACGAGCAATACACCCACATACAAACGCAGGCACGGACATACAGGAATTACATTATACACCAAAAGGGACGCATATTAACATAACACAAAAATGCAGTCAACCGCACAAACAAGAAACGATGAGTATAGCTCAACACTTTTCCGGAAGCCAGCAAGAAATGTGTTCATTTGATCGTGCCCACAACCATGGCTACCACCAACCTGTGTGAAGGAATTCAGCATCATTCATCCTTCATGGACAAGACACACAGACAGACAGAAAACAGCCTCCAGACAGACCATAGCGCTCGTAGCTAGACACAAGGACAAACCTGTGTGTTTCCCTTCTACCCCTATGACCAGACCTAAGCCCTGCAATGCCTTCTGCGCAGCAGTCTCTCTCTCTCTTTCTCTTGCTCTCTCTATAGCTCGCTCTCCATCACAGTCGGAAAAGCTGTCCACTGAAGCCCGGTCTCACCTCTGTCTGTGTGCACAGCCGTGTTGTTGTTCATTAGAGCGAGAGAGAGTGAGAAAATGAGAGAGAGAAAAATGGCAAGAGCATACACGCAACAGAGCGAGTGAGATAGAGAGAATGAGAGAGAGAGCGAGCGAGATAGAGAAATGGCGAGATTAAGAGAGAGAGAGAGAGAGAGAGAGAGAGAGAGAGAGAGAGAGAGAGAGAGAGAGCGCTAGAGAACACATCTTTACTGCAGCTGAGGTGAACACTCATGCAGAGTGGCAGAATATAGAAGTCATGTCACGTTACCTTCTGTTAGAGTGCAGCGTCCCTTTCCTCTCCTGTCCTTCCCCTTCTCATACTGCCTCTATCTCCTTATCCCTCTCTGTCCCGCGCTCTCCTTCTGCTCTCCCCTCCCACCTTTCTCTCCCTCTCTCCCCACGACTTTCCCTCTCCCCTACCTCTGCTCCTCTTCTTGCTGTGCTCCAACACACGCAGCCTCACACAAACACGCACACACACGCACACAAACTGAGTTGAGACAAAGGTATGTTTGTGTGTGTGTGCATGTGTGTTTCACTGCGCCATGTGACATCATTTTAGGATTTCCTCTGCTGCTCTGTCTGATCTGTCAGGCTACTGTTTCTCTATTTTTTCATCAGTGTGACTTCTGTTCCTCTGTTGTTCTCTGGAGCAGTTCTCTGGCTCTAGACTCTGCTGTCACCTTGGGTTCCCATCGCCCCGTGTCAGGCTGAATTAATCTCAACACGTCCTCTTCTCTCTTTGTCTCTCAGCCCCCGCTTAGTTTGCCTCTCTTCTTCTTGAACCACTCTCCTACCTATCTCCCTCGCCTACCCGTCACCTCCTCCAGTCTTATAAAGCCCCACTCCAATCCTCACCATCTGCCCATCTCTCTCCATCTCTGTATCACACCATCTCCCCATCTCTCTCTCCATCTCTGTATCTCACCATCTCCCCATCTCTCTCTCCATCTCTGTATTTCACCATATTTCCAGCTCTCTCCCATCTCTGTATTTTTCCATCTCTCCATCTCTATATATCTCAAACTCTTTTTTTCATTGTGCATTTTGATCTCAACATCAACATGACTTCATGCATCATGCACACACACACACACACACACACACACACACACACACACACACACACACACACACACACACACACACACATACACATACACACACACTGCAGAAGACCAAGAACACTGCATGTGCTTACAAAAGTGCCTGACACACCAGCACAGGATCACACACACAAACACACACACACACACACACACACGTATGCACACACACACACGCAAATCTAATCTCATTTATAAATATGGAAGCATTCATGATATCCTGGGCGCAGTGCTCAGTGATGCGCTGAAGGCGCTGCTATAAATAGCCTCACACTCTCCTCTGGGCCCTGTTCTCCTGCAGCCCCCTCCTCCTCTTCCAGTCTTTTTTTAGCTGTGCCAGGGGAATGGACGGCAATTTTTAGCCTGGACAAGCCCCCTGATTCTCATTGCTGCTTTGTCTCCTCGCATCCACGCGGATGACACTCAAAGTGTGCTACCCACTCCACATCCAAAACACACACACACACAAAGACACACAAAGACACACACACACACACACACACATACTCTCCAGCCACCCACTTCATCCATTATTTCCCAGAATGCATCCTTTCATAGCAAACATCCGTTGCCGTCTCCCTATAGATGCGGCATGGGGGAAGTCAGAGGGAAACAACAGGCGCTTTGCTGGGAAAGGTCCTCACGTGTCAGCAGCTCCACGTCTACTAGACACTGGTGTTTATAGGTAAACCAGAGGGGCCAGGCTGGGGGGAATCCCAGCTAGAAGGTTCCGGCTTCCAACACAAATGTAGGCAGTCTAGTAGTCTACCTGCTCATTAATGTAACGTATCAGATGATAAATAAATGGCTAAAAGCATCTGCTAAATGACTAGATAGTAAATAGTTGTATTATTTGGTGGTACTGTGATGAAGGCATTAGAGAAGGAGAGCTTGGAGGACATGTGTCACGAGTGAGAGTAGGCATTTTATAATTTGACCTTAGATCAACTTTACATTGAGACGAGCATGTTGTTATGAGCTTAATTCAGCCAGGGGTGGGCCCCCTCTTCATTGTGCTTGGGTTGGACAGCCAACCTGTGCACGTAAGTGTCAGAGTTGTAACCATAACAAGCTCTCACCGTGAAGCTGTTGTTGACATTCTTTGTGCTGGACTCTGCAACGCTGGCGTCAGATAGGTCCACCTCGTCGAAGATGAGGGACTGCAGAGGGGAGAAGAGGAAAAAATGAGAATCAAGAAGGGCAACAGTATAATATTGTGAAAACATTCCCTTATGTAACTGTGAGTTGACACCATTAATTATACGTCTTAACTTAGACTATGGGTGGATGAAGGCATGATGGGTGATGTGCTATTCATTCACGACCATAGCAAAGCTGCACTACAGTAAACAAAGAGGAACGTCTGAATATGAATATATTAAACACTAAGACAGACAGTCTAAACAGTAAGACAATAGCAGTTAATTATTTTCTTTGGTAAAATAATATTTGTAAGATCACCATTGTACACATATGGTCTGCTAGTAATAGTATATTATAAGTATTGTTATTATTATTAGTAATATTAAAACATGAATCAAAACATGCACTATGTGACCTTAGACCCTATTCTAAACATTATAATGTGACACAAAGAAGCATTTTAATTCAAACGTTTACGTGGTTTTGTATTAACCCTGTTAAAGTGCTCTCAGCCATCTTACTCCGAACTTGTCAACAACCACAGGGAAACATGGCTCATTCTTACTGTAGCATAACCTTAAAGTTATTCCTTCATTTTGTGTTGACTTGGTGTAGTATGACATATAGTTATCAGAGAGAGAGACTCATCTCTACAATAAGGTGGAAGAGAACACCTCAAAGTCTTAAACAATGCAACAATTGGACAATCAGACAGAAAGTCAGACGGTCAGACATACATTCAAGCAGACTGACAGACAGAGTTGCAGAAGGACAGACAAGCCAGAGACTGTGAGCTTCTGAACACGATCGGCTAGCGGAGCTCTGAATACAGCGTCACTACAAGGAACACAGCTGTGCTCTTGCAGAGCCAAAGGCCAGCAAACTACTGCTAGAGGAATGTCAGCTCTGGACGTGTGTGTGTGTGTGTGTGTGTAAGTGTGTGCAAGAGTATGTGAGTTGGGGGGGATTCGTCAAAAGGGAATTATACTTTTTAACACACTCTCTCCAGGGGTTGGATGAGGGATGCCATCCAGTTTATTTTGGTGTGTGTGTGTGTGCCTAGAACAAGTGGTACGCCAATTCAACAGCTCCATACCCCCCACCAGCCCCATCTCCCCTGCCTCCCACTCTGCCATTACGGTGCTCTTGTTGCTATGCCTTGGTGTCACGTGTATGTGTGTGTGTGCGTGTGTGTGTGTGTGTGTGTGCGTGTGTGGAACATCCTATGTTGTGGTCCGTCTCTTTAACTGGTGACACACTCCTGCTCCCTCCTCTCTCACTACAACATGACACCCCCCCACCCCCAACCCACCTACACACACACACACACACACACACACACACACACACATTGGTCCTGAGGGTAGCTGTAATGGAAGCTGACAGTGAAGGGTGGACCCGGGCCAGGGACGAGATCCTCTGGTTCTCACAGATCCAGAGCCAGGCTTCGAAGCTGCATCTCCATGGCCACCACAACTAGCCTCCCTCCCTGCCTATACCTCCCTCTCTCTATCCTGCTTGTATGTACACACACACACACACACCGAAACCCAATGGAAGCTTTAACTTAAAAACGTTTTTAATGTATTTATTTTATTGAAGTTGGTCTCATTAAGATTTAACATCTCTATTTTGTGCTCAATGACATTCAACCACTTAGTGTATACTAGTAAAAAACAACTCGGGTGTGAGACTTTGCTCATAGAGCTGGCAGATACCAAGGAGATCCGAGAGAGAGAGAGAGAGAGAGAGAGAAAGAGAGAGAAGGGTCGAGGGGGAGGTCATGAGGAGCCTAAAGGCCGCTGAGACACAACCTCCATGATGGATGGGAGTGGAGAACCCTCATGTCGGGGCAGAGGGCAGGGGGCAGAGGGCAGAGCAGAGGGCAACACAGTCAGCTCAGGCGTGTTGGGAATGGACTTATCTATGACAATCACATACGGTTTTGTTTTTAATTATGCATCATGCAATATACATGACTAAAGTTGACAGCAGCATACCATCACAATCTATCCTTCTTATAGCAGCTAGAGGCGTATTTATGGGCAGGGATTGGCAACCCACCCTCATCATGGACACTTGTATAACGCCACCGTGTGTATGGATGGTGAAGCTCTGTCTGAACAACGATTTATTTAATACCTGTGTCCGAGGGTAAGGCTTCCTGTACACATATAGTATAACGCTACGGTGTGGGTGGATGGTGAAGCTCAGACTGAGCAACGATATATTTAATGTCCACGTCCGAGTGAGGGTTTGAATTCCCTGACACTTATTGCTACGGTGTGTGGCACATTTCATATACAACATTGCTCATTATAACTCTCATACACAACGATGGCACTAAAAATGTATCACAAAGTTGGCGTGGGTCATAACCATGGGGATAACACGCCCCCCTCTTTCCTCGAACTCTCAACCCAAAACACTTTTTTTTAAATCTCATGGTGTTCGAATTACAGCTGAAACAGTGGGTTCACTGGCTCTTTAATGCACCAGTTTGCAAAGGGAGTTTAGGTTGCCCAACCCTGGGATTGCATGTGCACTCATGTCATATGGGGCTAAAACAGCTAGCTCTCCTAAACAGAAATGACAAGCAGAGTTTGGAGAAATATTAGGTTTAAAAGTGACCTTTAGGCTGTCAGGGTGTCCTGATAAAATGTAAGATGAACCACCTTGAGTCGTGGTGGGAAATATCAAATACGGTCCCCCCATATGACATGGATGCCACGACAGACTATCTATGTCTAGGGAGGAAGGGAGGGGGGGGGGGGGGGGGGGGAGTAGGTCCCGCCTCGTCCAACCTCCCCCCACACACTTCCTGTCTGTGCTGTTCTGTCCTGACCCGGATTGTCACCAGGCCTTCCTCGGATCCGCTGGCGCCGAGGGGCGGTGGGGAGCCGTGGTGCGGGCCCGTCCAGCACACGGACAGAACCCGCCAGCACACGCGGCTCCGGGACACCCTGCGCAGTGCCCGCTCCTGCCAGCGCGCCAGGGCGCTGCCAGACTACCACGCGGTAATACACACACACACACACACACACACACACATACACACATACACATTACACAGAGACACAACGGCCGGCCGGGCATACACACACACACACACACACACACACACACACACAGTCAGGTCAGGTTTAAGGGTCAAAGAGGGTAAAAAGTTTAAAGATTAGAGATAGATCTGAAGGGTAGTGAAATGAAATCAAAAAGGGTGGAGTGAGGATTTGAAAGCAGTGAAGGAGGCAGGTGAGATCGTTACAGATAAAGAGAGGAGAGTTGAGGGGGAAGTTGAGTTGAGGACTTGGGAGAGTGTACTTCTCTCTAAATAGAGGCAACTCTAGGGCCTGAATACCCTTTCATTTTTTTACTGGGGTATTTTCCCTAATTAGATAATAACCAGTATTTGTATGAAATGAATTACCTGACAACCATATCAACACGTGAACATGGCTTGGCGTTGATAGTATGTGTGTGTGTGTATGTGTGTGCATGGGTGCCTGTGCGTGTGCGTGTGTGTGTGTGTTTATAATGTTTTGTACGTGTGTAAAGTGATAGAGCTACCTTGGCATCTTTGGCGTAGTAAAGGGTCCGCCCTCTTAGCTTGAAGTAGCGTTTCTTCCACCGCTGGAAGGAGCTGGTCTGCTTCAGCAAAAGGCCTTCCTTTATGCTGGTCTAGAGAGGAAAGAGTGAGGGATGGTCACTTAACACAAAAAGCCTTGTTCCCTGTGACACACACAAACACACCAAGCAGGCAGGCACACATACATACTATGACTCAGGCCTGGTACCCACCCACGCATGACCACTAACATGCATGGAGGTAGGTACACACATACACATACACACACACACACACACACACACACGATACACATAGTGACTGGCTCTAGGGCACCGACCACCCTTTGGTGTTTATCTACAGGATACTGCCAAGATAAAGTGTGGGTGTGTGGGTGTGTGGGTGTGTGTGTGTGTGTGTGTGTGTGTGTGTCGATCCTGTGTGGGGGTGTCTTGTGCGCGAGTTTGGTGATCATTTATGTGTGCATGCATGTTTGCGTGTGGATGCCAGTGCATGTATGTGAGCATATGGGGGGGGGGGGGGGGGTGTGCGTGTGTGTGTGTGTGCCACCATGTGTGTTTATGTGGGTGTGGGGGTAGCGGCCTAAGCAGCAATTGTACGCATGGGAGACGAAGGATAGGCCAAACAGTGGAGAAGAAAGGACAGCCATTATAGAGAGCATGCCTCTTTCTCTGCTGCACTGTAAACACACATTACTCACACTTAGGCCCTACCCCTGCGCCCAGACGCACGCAGACACACATGAAGAAGGAGAGAGAGAGGGAGGGAGGGAGGGAGGGAGGGAGGGAGGGAGGGAGGGAGGGAGGGAGGGAGGGAGGGAGGGAGGGAGGGAGGGAGGGAGGGAGGGAGGGAGGGAGGGAGGGAGGGAGGGAGGGAGGGAGGAACTTAGAGGAGGAGAGCCAGAGGAAGGACCTGGTTTCCCAGATCAACCCATCGTGAGTTGTGACGTTAGTAAACATCTGTCTCCCACTCCCAGTTTGACAAGGTTTTAAGAGATTTTTGACTTTTTTTGTGACAAAATGTTCCGCGCATCGAGAGCCTTCCACATGGATTTTTAATAGTGAAGCAATATTGGATTGCTTCACTTGGAAGATAATAGTTCATCTTTCAAGACTCTAGGAAGATGAACACAAACACGCATAAACACATTAATGTAAATAAACAGTAAAACCATCATCACCTTAATCAAGGACTTTGAAACACTAACAGAGACACACACATATATGTGCATGAAACACACACACACTAACACACACACACACACAGGCTATTTTTAGCAACAGAGGGTTGCTCTGAGTAGAGAATTACAAACAGAGGCAGAGGCCTGAAGCCACCAGCTGTGTCAACCTAACCACACAGTGAACATGGCTCCAGCAGCACAAAGACCCAGACACACACCCACGTGCACATAGGCATGCACGCACATCTGTGGGTACACATACACACACACGGACACAGGTATTCACGCACGTCCACGGGTTCCACGATTATACACACACACACACATTCACACTTTGATGATCGGTATTATATAGCTGTGGCATTAAGCCACATAAAAGGTAAAGACAGCACTAATGGAGAAAAAGTATGAAGAAGAATAAATCAAAGGAAGATAAAAACATAATCGCGACACTTTTTAATACTGAATAAATGCAGAAACTAACAATACTTTTATATGCAAAATAACAAAAGTTGTAGTTTGCAATACCAATTCATAATACAGTGATACTGAATGTGAGTATTGTATATGCTGTTGTATTCAATACTAAAGTAGGAGTACAATAACATAAGACTACTTATTTCAAATACATTTACAACAGATCGTGTTCTTTTGAAGATGTAAGAATAATGATATAACAATAATAAAGTTCAGTGGAAAAATAATACATTTAAATTAAACTGTGTTTATGAAGGCTGGTGCACACATACTCCTGAATTTTTGGATATGTACTTATCTAACACACACACACACACACACACACACAGGGACACCAAGCCCTGCTATATCACAGCTTGTTTACAAGGCTGAGATGCTAATTCCCCCCACTTCCCTTTACGAAGCGAGGTCCGAACGCCAAATTCCAGCGGTGGATTAAGGTGCAACAGGCCCAAGCCGCGCTCCCCTATAAGGCTCTCTAGACGTTTTCTTCTCCGACCACAATCAAAGCAGAGCTTAATACCCAAGGACGTCTGTAGCACGTACTGACTGAGCTCATCTGCTGCTGAAGCTACACTCGAGAAAGAAATCTCATCGCAACTTCTGAACCTCAACTCACAAGGTGGGGGTCAAGGATGTGGTAAGCTTGCACGCACAAAGACATACGCATGAGCAGGTGGAAACTCACATACACACACATGCATATTTAATTATATATATAAGTATATATATATGTAAGATATGCAAAACATTTACTTAACTTTCTGTGGACGGACCAAATCATACACACTCATAGACACTCAAACACATGGCCCCACAACCAAACCCACATCTTCTAACACAGACTTTTTTGTTCCGTCATCTATTGGTCTTTACGTTTATAAACTGAATACAGAATCTGGTTGAAGCAAAAAACACGAAAATGAAAATCAGGCTTCTGTCTTTATAGGTCTGAGCTATATTTGGAAAGAGTTTTGCCGAAATCCATCCAGTTTTTGTACCTCACAGGAACATTCACTCATTCGCACGTTTTACACAACACGCACACACACACGAACATACACATGCATACATCACACATTCTATATAAACACTGGGCAACATTTACTCATCCAATCCCAGGAAAAAGGAGGTACATATACCTACATCTCCACCATCAAACCATTAATGACTGGAATTTAAGGAGTAACGTATGGAGTGACGCACATGCATGCACTCTAGTCCCATACTCACAAGCAAACACACTCACACATTTAAACACAATGAAACCATAACAAGGGGAATAAACCAATAGTCATGGCATGGCCGATGAATGGAGCATTGTCATTGCACACCACCACATTTGTGGCAAAGACACAGCTGCCACTGTGTCTAAAAGTGGAACTTTTGTTTTCCTTTGCCCAGCAGGAGATGCAGAAACCAGTTTGCTCCACTTAGTTGTTCTCATTTATAGTTTGTCCCTCCTTGGCCTCCATAGTTCCTCTCCTTGTCTTCATCTCCTTCCTGTTGCCAAGTGGGCCAGAAGTGATCTATAAATAGCCCTTCTCTTCTCCTCCCTCTCTTGCCTGCACCGCTCCTCTCCGATGAAGGGAACAAGGAAGGGGGGAGAGCGAACCTCACACGCCACACAGAGAATGGAGTAACCTGAGCTCCATGTACCTTACACCCACACCCTGCCTGGCTAGTGACAGACTGACGCACACACCACCTACGTGACACCCACACCCACATACACACACACGTGCGCACATGTGGGCACACACACACATACAGTCACAAGCACACACACACACACACGCACGCGCGAGCACACACACACACACACACACACACACACACACACAATGGACAAAGGGGAAGGCTGCTCAGATGGATCCAGCAGCTGTTGGCAGTGGAGAAGAAGTGGCGAGTGAGATCCCTGGCAAAGTGAACCAGAAGAGAACAACTGCTAACATCCTGCTCCTTGGTATACCCACGGTTACGGCTGCCTGCCTGGCTTACTACATAGCGAGCAAACAATAGCATTACCTTGCATATAAACAAACTGCAGACTTCGATCTCTGCCATAATGCACGAGTATTACTTAAAGGGGAGTTTCGGAAGGTGAGGTTTCCCGTAACATGGTTGACCTTTTCTAAACATTACAGAAGCAGCATCTTGCATTCAGCAAACATGCATTTGGCAGAGCTAAGGAAGCCAGAGAGAGGTCAGGTCAGCTATTATAGAACTGCAGTAAACTATACCCTAACACAAACATACTCAGACACACACACACACACACACACACTTGTGAATGCTCCTAAAAATGCATGCATACTACCTGTCTGCACTCGAACATATATGCAGAAGGACAGAAGAATGCAAAGAGTCCGCCTGGTGAATTCCAGGGACCGACCACGTCTTGCTATGCCAGTTGCCAGGCTTGCAGAGAGCACTAAATGGCGGTTTAAGCGTAATTGACCAATTTATTAAAAGGACAGTGGAGTACTATTCTATAACAAGGGTTAGCACTGACTGGTTTCCTGCTAAGTGCCTGCTAAGCAAGAGGGAGAGATCCACAGAGATAGAGATAGAGATAGAGAGAGAGAGAGAGAGAGAGAGAGAGAGAGAGAGAGAGAGAGAGAGAGAGAGAGAGAGAGAGAGAGAGAGAGAGAGAGAAAGAGAGAGAGAGAGAGGGCTTCTTGTCCTTTTGTCAGGAATCTATCTGCATAATCAGGCTCCCATTTACCTCTATTATCCACTCCTCCTGAGTAAGAGAGCAGTAATTGTGCAGGTCATACATTGAATATTATTATTGAGAGACCGGATCCACGTCCCTCTGTCTCAAACAGAGATCTGGTCTCTATTTGGGCTCCACCCCACAGCCCCCAACCCCCCAGCTTGAGCCCTCCCAGCATACTGTCATGTATGCTGTTGTGTGTTGTTTGGTAATTGTAACCTCGTACCCTGGCCACCCCCTCACCCACCGCCTCGGTGTCACCATGATGATGAGAAAATTACAATTCAGCAGTTGAGAGGAGGTAATTCTTCTGTCTGTTAGGTCCACCGTGGGATCCACCGTGCGAGTGTACAAGCATTGTGAGTATTTTTACGACTGTCAGATCAATAGGGGAGATGTTTGGTCGAGGCCAGCAATTTACAACGCAATTATTGCAGTTAGATTCAGATTCCGGCTTTAGGCATAGAATGGGTCTTCTGGCTATTCGCTGGATTGTGTGGTCTCTGCTTGAGTTTGGACAACAATAAAAGACTGAAAGTGAAAAACGGGTTACGGACGTGTGGGTCATGTTGTGGAGGGAGTCATTTCTTTGTCACAATGCGACCCCCAATAACTGTTACAGTGGGAGACCCTCCTCTCCCCTGGATTTCTCTCTCTCTCTCTCTCTCTCTCTCTCTCTCTCTAACCAAACCAAGGCCCACTACCCCACCCCCCACCCCCAGCCACCATCTGCAACATCTCGTTCAAACTGGTTCACAAACTGTTGACGTTACATGTTTATTTGATGCAACCCAGTAATGGTTTGTACCGCAAAGCAACACAAAATTCTCTGCGTATAGGTCTAATATACTGCATTCAATTTGGTACACTTGTTGAATTCTTTTCGATGCCTGCAGGGCACTAGACGTAATGCAAAGCCATCTGCAATGCAAGGTGGTAAGCCCAACACTGCGTTGGAAATGAATGGGGGGGGGGGGGTTGAGGGTCGTTCTGCATACTATCACGCACTCATCAGTCACGTGTTTATGGGCTCTCCTCAACGGCTGCGTTGCGGGAGGATGAAACAAGGATGGGATAAACGAGGGGAAATGAGACAAAGACAAGAGGGTATGAGTGCCCCATACCGTACGATACCACCCTCACGATATTGCGCAAGGCAATGCTGCCCTACTACTTTGCTACTCTGTCATCAATGGCTCAAACAGCATTTCCAGCAAGTTGCGCTAACGGGAAGGGAGAGAGAAAGAGGGGAGCGATAGAGGTTTATGATACGGAGCATCGTGATTTGTTGCTGTATCACATTCATGCAGTTTGCCGTCAAACCCTATTACCGCCTCCGAGTTGCAGAACAATCAGGCACCAGAGAGCTCTGAGTGCGGTGACACGGGGAAAGCTAATACCAAACATTGCATTAGTGCAGAAGCCTGCAACAGTTGCTGTTATTTACGGATGTCAATATATTGATTGCTTGTCATGAGTTCATAAGCAAGTATTGTCACTGTTAGAGTTTGGGTGGAGCTGAAGATCACTGTGATGATCCATTGTGTGCATTTTACACCGATGAATGCCTATATTTTTGGTCAATACACTCTGGTTTGACTTATGAGGACACGAGGACAAGCACTTCATAAATCATGGGGAATCAACATGGGGAATATAGATGTGAGGTATGTGAGGTATGGCTACAGGATTCTACAAATGGCAGCAGATACTCTGAGCGTGACAAAACCCAATCAGCATCCTTAGAGGCAGCGTTGCTATGGTGTCAGCCAATGCGAGAAGAGCGATGGGGTTGTCTCCTGCAACTAGAGAGATGGTGCGTCGATGGGCATGAACATAAAGTAGAAGCTGTGAAGAGCTTAGGCTAAGTAGGCAAACACACACACCCACAGACACACACACACACAATACACAATTTTTTTACTTCTTTCACTCTCTCATACACAAATAAAATACACACACAAACATAGATAGACAAATGTTTCCACAGATGAGCAAACAACCAGGTGGAAGAACACTCAGTGAGTCAGTGTGTGCATGATCCATTAGCATCCCTGAGGATATGTACACACACACACACACACACACACACACACACATACACAGCCCAAATGCATACAGCAACAATCCTCTCTGCCCCCATGCCTTGTTTGTGTCAGCTTTGTTAGCATAATGACAACCAAGTGAATACAGTGAATGCTAGGGCTACAACTGGGCTATGAGTGCTTTCTACTACTCACACTGTATTACTATCAGGATCCCTGTCTGTTAAGAGCCAAACACAGCTGGCAGACAGTAGTGTTTACCGTTCTGTGGAGTCCTTGAGATGAGATGAAATTGATCTCTGTCAATGTGATTCTATTAGCATCGTCTCCGTATACGTTAGTCAGTGAAGGGTTTATAGTTACCTTTGTCTCTTATGAAGCCCAATCAATTACACACACAAACACACTCATTCGCAAACACACACACAAACACATGCACACTTATACGCAAATGCACACACACACACACACACACAGGCTCACGCATATATATATATATATATAGAGAGAGAGAGAGAGAGAGAGAGAGAGAGAGAGAGAGAGAGAGAGAGAGAGAGAGAGAGAGAGAGAGAGAGCATGCATTAACACATAAGATATTCCACTTTTCTTGTGTTTTTCACAGAGAAAGGCTTTACTTGCCCAGTATCAAGCGTAGGCCTACAGGCCAAGTAGCCCCACACTTTCAAGTTTGGGTCATTTGCATAAGTAAGGGAGAACCAGACAACCCCTTGCACTAGCTGATGCCAGAGCCTCTAAATATAGGCTCCCCGTCATGTTAAATAATTTAGGCATGGTGAAGTGGAGCAGTCAATAATTAAGTGAATCTTTTGGGCGAGGAGAAGGGGCCAGTATTTACACTGTCAAAAGGTAAAGTGAGCCAACCGGGACAGCTTAGGTGTCTGGGAGAAGGAGAGAAACAGCATCCTTTTATCCCAGATCTGGATCGCCGCTATAACCCACTACTTTTATCTCACCAATAAAAGCTTAGGCAAATAATAAATAAGTAAATAAACACATTAATACATACTACTACTACTACTACTACTACTACTACTACTACTACTACTACTACCAAAATACAAACATATAATAATGCATTAGCAACAATACACGAATAATATCCTAATAACAAGTGGGCTATACATTACTTTTATATTATTTTATGCTTGTTTAATGGTGTGAAGTCATTCACTTACAATAGACGCTGCACAATAAATTCCACGTGGAACAAACCTTCAATTGATATTTCTCACATCACATTTGCTTTCAGAGAGGAAAACGTTCTGCTATAGCTTCGTTCATTTACAGCCACGGAGCGGTTGCGCTGTGAACTACTAGCCTACCTGTTGACCATCGACTAACAGAAAGGCTTGCCACTGTCATTTCCGAGATGTGCACACATCTCGAGAGTTATAAGTGAACTAAACATGTGTAGCCTACGTCCAAGTACTACCCATGTGTTAAACCGTACGAGGAAAGATAGATACGCTATGAATTACCTTGCTTCGGATCTGGCCGGAGGTGGAGACCTTCCGAATGAGTTTCTGGGGTCCTTCCTGCTCAGCCTCGCTGTCTGAGGACTCATCTGCAGCTCCAGAGCCGGCGACAGCAACCCCCACGACGTTCGCATGGATCCCGGCCGCAAACGCGGATTCCCTCTCCGGGTCCTGTGCCGGAGAGGGAAAAGACCACACGGCGTTATTATCCGTGAACTGTTCAATCGCTGCTTTGCTCTCTGGGGCGCATGAGCCGGACAGCGGTTGAAAAACACCTTTCCTCGCTGTCATCTTTCTGTGGCTCTGTAGCCTAATAGCGACTGGCGTTGATGTTTCTACAACATTTGTGGGCAAAAGCGTGCATGGGGTTGTAGCATGTCGCGGACCACTGCGGCTGGACTACACAACACAAATGTTTTTTGGCGCCTGCCTTCATGGCTGGATTAGACTGAAAGGCTCGAGACCGCCTCGGCTCGGCGGGCTGCCTCCTTCACCTCACGAGCCGTGGACATCGTCTTGGCAGACCCTAGTGGTTGTTTTACACAAGCAGGGTAATTTACTGGCGTGGCAGCAGTAGCCTACACACACAAACTCTTATCTTTATTGTTACTGGTATGCTGTAGGAGCCAAATGAACGACATAGGATGAAAGTGATGGGTAGCTATTGAAACATGGAATGCCCCGAACACTGATTGGTTGGTTGAATAACCAAATGCATGTGGAAAAGCGGAATTGTATCTGCTTACATAAAACATGCTTAAAAGTCCCCTTTTCGCAAAATCAATACAAAAGAAAATATAGAAAAAGCACACAATAAGTTTGCCTACTAACAATAGGAGAAAGGCCATATGCTCTGAAATTAAGGAGAAAGAAGACGATAGAACAGAATAAAGAGCAGATGAGAGAAGAGAAGATGAGAGAAGAGAAGATGAGAGGAGTGGAGAAGAGCGGAGTAGTTAAACATTTACAATAGACATTGTTTATCGTTTGGAAATAAATACAACAGAAAAATGTCAAAATACAGCCTAAACGTATAAACGGCTATTGAACAGTTTCAATGTTATCGCCGATAGGGTTCGGCGTTGGGTCCACCTAAAAGTAAAACCATCATGCTCGCATTGAAATGTGAAACAAAGTAAATAGTTCCTTTGTTTAAATTACTAACCAGTTCCTCCCAAGCAGGGCTTCGGGTGTAATGGTAGACCTCCTCCATAGTCCCAGTCCGCTTCATGGGGAAAACGAAATCAGATAATGATGGAATTTTTAACCTGGGCAATTATGACTCTAAAATCATTCATCGATTCCTTAAATAAATGGTATTATTTCGACCCGTCCTGCTCACTATACGCGAACACACTTTGAGCGTTTTTCCCTCGCAACTCTTTCAAGGGCTGACACAAGCGCTCCACGTGATAAATGTCAAACCCGCTACGGCACGGCACGGCGGGGATCGCGGAGAATAACTCGAGGAAGGGAGAGAGAGAGAGAGAGAGAGATAGAGAGAGAGAGAGAGAGAGAGAGAGAGAGAGAGATCTAATGTACATGACGTCATCGATCTAATTGTTTTCGCTTTGAAAAATCCAATTCACAACCCAAAGGAATTACTCACTTCTTCACTTTCCTTAGCAATATATGATAATGGCTATATGGGCTTACACTAAATTGACATCGGCCAATCAGGCAATTACCTTATTAGTCAAATGTGTGAAAGCCTCTTTCTATCATATTATATTCTATTCTGTTATAGTCGATTCTGTCCAAGCCTATTCAAACCTGTTCTGTGGTATTTCATGGTACTTTATTCTAATATATTGGATTATATTAATTGTATACTCTATTTTACTATATTCCCATCTACTTTATTATATTATTTTTACTCTGCTCTGCTCTACTTTATTATATTAAATTATAACATATTATAACATTTTCCAAATACTGGTATATGTAGGCAGAAACCAAGCAAATATACTTCTTGATGTAAATAATATGGCATTCATTATTGATCCATACTAAACTCCAAAAATTACATTACGTATTTTTATTTATAAAAAAAAGAAAGATAGAAAGACAAATTGTTGGACGGAGAATTAGCATAATATTTACGCATCGGAACATAAAATATCACCACGATGTCACTACGGAAAGCATAAGCCGTGGAACAAGCTGTCCGTTTATTATTATCTTCCGCCTATTCTAACAAGTAACTTCCATGTAGTTAGATAACCGACAGCTGTTATGAAATCAGCATGATACAACCAACGATTTAGTTGTTTTAAACACATGTGCATCCTGTATACTACTGCTAAACACGCGGTTTATTCAAATGCATTCTCAAATGCTGTGCAAAGGTACGGCAGCGGCTGTCGCTGCTCGGAGAATGAGGAATATTCTGGGACCAGTCTTGGGCAGGGACGGATGGACTCAGAGAACACATGAGGTCAAATTTGTCAACACCTCATCAGGTAATCCCTACCTGGTATCTGATAAGGGGTAACCGTCTTTTCCTTAACTGGTAACGTACTCATTCCGACCTGGTGGTGTAATAACCTAGCATTATGCTGGCTGTTTATCCACCATGACGTAGCATCTCATGTTGGAAGTGTGTCAAAGGTCAGACAAGGTGCCATGCACACATTTAATCTTTTTATGTTAGGTTTACTAAGTGTTTAATGAGCATTAGGTATCGACCCTAATTTCTGTGGATGTTTTCAGGTTTGATTTTTACCGTAATTTCTTAAACGTGTCCTTCCTGTTTTTGTTATTGCGTATGAATATTCACCATTGTTGATTTTGTGATTGTATTTAAATAGGTGAGACTGTGAAGATTGGAGATGTCTCGTATCAGATCAAAAAACCTCAGAATCCAGAACTAGTTCCTGTCAAGCACAGTACGTAGCCTAATATTGTCTACTTTAAAAAGGTCATATTTTGTTGTCCCTATTTTTGCTGTTGTTAAACCACACACACACACACACACACACACACACACACACACACACACACACACACACACACACACACACACACACACACACACAGTCATTTGTGTGTGGTATATTATTGAATACTATAAACTCACTGGCCAAACAGGTTATTATAACCACTATATTGTAACCACAGGGTCAATGCTTTTTTCAAATGTATATTCTTTATTAATTATTATTTAAATTGAAGTATATTTAATTTGATGTAGTATCTAGAATAGGTCTTCACTGGCCAACCACATTATTTGGGTTGTGTGTGTGTGTGTGTGCGTGTGTGCGCACAGACACGCGTGCACATTGATTGACTTGAGTGATTAAAGTGGGAGTGTGTAATTGCTGGTGTCTTTGGTAGTTGTAGGCTTACTACCTCAGACAGTGGCTCAGCATCTACGATGGATCATGCAGAAAGACCTGCTGGGCCAGGATGTCTTTCTAATCGGACCCCCAGGACCACTGAGACGCTCCATTGCCATGCAGTACTTGGTCAGCATACAGCCACATAAAAAATATTTTGTTCAATTTGGGATTTTGTATATAATATGCTATTAACTTACAGTACAGATTCAACATGGCTGGCAGCATAAAGGTTTTCATCATCCTTTTAGAGAAAGAAATGTGACTATCATATACAGTGTGTATTCTTTTCAACTGTATCATGCATCTCAGGGTATATAAACATACTGCCATGAATAGGTTATTTAAGGTATTCCGTAGTGTGTGTAAAACCTGCTCACAAATGGCAGTGTTTGTTAAGTACTAATGTTAAGCTGTTCATATGAATGTCTGAACTCTTGTTTACTGAGCAGGAGCTGACGAAGCGTGAGGTGGAATATGTGTCTCTGTCTAGAGATACAACGGAAACCGACTTGAAACAAAGGAGGGAGATCCGCTCTGGCACAGCCTTCTACATAGACCAGGTAGGCCTGCACAGCTGACGGCATCTCTGGGGTTATTGGTGTATATTGTGAACCAAAAGGTACATTTGCTTCAATGTGTCGATCTGCTTCATTGTAATGACAAACACAATTTATGGAAACAACCAGTGGAAGAAGCAAGATTTCAAAATGACTTTGATAGGTGCTGGTTAGCATAGAAAGCAAAATAGCAGGCATCTCTCTTCGCAATATTGGGAGTGCAAGAATGTAGAATGGTTGAAGCTCATTTTAATATCTAGGTTTCATAGTAGAATGTCATTCTACGGAGCCTTGTCTGTGTATTTGTTCAGAAGATATTGCAGAAATGCAACAATTAGTTCCCTGTTGTGTGTGTTTGTTGCACAGATGCAAAGACCTATTGAAAGTGGACATGGTACATTCACAGTTTTGCAGTTGTATGACTGTGTTGTGCAATACTATAACAATGTTTGATGTAGCGTCACACCCCAACTTCCTGTGCAGAGTTGGTTGCCGGTAATTTTGGGAGGAATAACTTGGAAAATAATTTACTTGAACTGGGTGCACTTTACCAAAAGCTTGTAGACACAACTCTTATGGTTTGGTTTGTTATGGGGCAGGATAGGGTCATGCGGGGCACGACGATAGGGTAGTGGTCACGGTTTCGATCAGTCTTCTTCTTTACAGTCTTCTTTTTATTCCAGTTGCTTGATGCTATTGTGGTGCTAGCTGGATACTTGGTCCTGCCTCTCGGTCAGCCACAGTACAGAACCTTCCAATTAGAATGTGTGGCGAGTGTGAGCATGTTTAAATTATCATTCAATGCTTTAGTCTTAGTAACACTTTACAATAAGATTACATTAATTAATATAAACATTATTATATACCATTTGGATTAGGGTTAGGAGTAGTGGGTTAGGGGTAGGGCTAACCGTAATACACTTCCCCTACTAAACCCCCTATTAAAAAATGTAGTTAGTACTTAGTTAACATGAACACCATTAATAAATGATTACTCAGCCATTAGTTAACTGTTAGTTAATGCTTATTACTGCATTAACTAATGTTAATAAATGGTTAATAAATGTACCCTTATTGTAAAGTGTTACCAATGTCTTCATCATCTCCTTGTATAGGTTTGGCCTCTGCAAAATCATGGAATCTGTTTGAATCAAATGTTTTCATTGTCTAATTCCAATCCTTGGTTAGTTTACACTACATTATGGTTTGGTTATAATTTGTTTGGTTGAGAGGGAAGTTTCTTTGTGTCGCCGTTTTTGTTGGTTTGGCTTTTGAACACAAGATTAAGATATCGTTTTCCCAGTTCTTGTCTCTGTGTTGCTCTCTACTGGATCTTTATGCAAACACATAATCCTCCACACCAACAGCTTCTTTGTTGCCCACCCCCCCCCCCCCCCCCCCCCCCCCCCACCCAACTCTCCTGGGTGTCAGGCCGTAGGGGGATGGTGACCAATCAGGCGGTTCCACCTGAATATAATCATCAAACCCTGCTGGGCGGACTGTGGTGAGGGTCGTCGACTGATCATGCATTGTGAGCTGCAGCCACTAACATGTCATGTCATCCAAAACGAATTAGTGCACAGTGGTATATGCTTTAAAAAAATACCCCATCTCTTTGGAAACGGAATCAAACATTTATGTTTTCATTTAAAATAAAGTTGCCATCTCATATTTAATTATTCGAACCACACCCTAGAAAGTTGAATATTGCAAGAGTTGGGGGAGGAACGCCTCATGACTTGATTTAGGTGTCTTGTTGTTTCTGAGGTTTTGGAAGTGGTTGTCATACGCTATGTCCTCCTACAGTAGTGCATTGCAATACAGTGTCACAAGTGCTGATGAATACACCAAGTGCAGATTTATTTTAATTTTTTATTCTTTAACGTAATCAATCAAACTTAATGGTTAACCCAGTTAAAGATAAACAGGATGGGAGACAGCTAACTAAACAGTTTTAAACTGTTTCCCACTGGTGTCTGACTGTCCTAATCCATCCATTACAATGGAGTGACAGATGCACCAACGGCAATCAATGAGAAATAAAAAATAAATGAATAAAATAAAAGCCCCAACCCCTCCATCTTACTTTTCTGTGTTCACTCGCCTCCCACCATCTCATCAAAATAATAGCAGGTGTCCATCGTTCCCATGGAAACTGCCGCGGTATACCATTTACTGGTTGGAATAATTGGTGTGAGAAGTTAGCCTACTTCTGTTTATCTTTGAATTCGGGTGATAAATTGGACACGTGTCTGTGGGGGTGGGGGGGGGGGGGGGGGTACGTGCGATGTTAGAAGTATGAAATGTTTTATGTGGGCATGCATCACCATACACATGCCTGTTAACATGGCTTCTCATGGAGCCCCGCGCTTGGCGCTAATTTCACCCATGCAAGTATGTGTGGGTTGCGATTCTCCAGAACCTCTCTCACTCCCTCCCTTTCACCAGCCCTCCCTCCCCTCCTCTCTTTCACACACACACACACACACACACACACACACACACACACACACACACACACACACACACACACACACACACACACACACACACACACACACACACACACACACACACACACACACACACACACACACACACACACACACTTTGTGATGCGTGTGTGGGTAGATTGGTAGTGTGGGGGGGGGGGGGGGGGGGGGGGGGGGGGTGTTAAGTAGAACATACATTGACTCATATTCCTAGGGGGTGTGGGCTGATTAGGACTCCTATATTAAGACTTTATGTGTCATCCCCAAAAACTCCTTCTTTCCTTCCTTCCCTCTTTCTTTATTTTTCTTCTACTCCACTCTATGCCTCCTCATGACACCTATTACCCCCCCTCCCCTTTAAATAGCAGCCCACATGTAAAATGGATAACGGCATTCAGATGAATGAACACAGGTCCCACATGTCTGCTTCCTTATCATCTCGCTCCATCGTCAGCAGGCTTTTCATGTCACACAGCGAACCTCGGCCACCCACGTGCTCCAAATAGACACAGATCTGCAGTTATAACACGCTGCCCCACCTCCGCCCAAGCAGATAGCCTAATAAACAGCCTACATTTAGAAGAGATTATTCCATATCCCCCAACATTTTTTAAAAGAAAACCTCACAATCATCCCTCAGTTATTATCTGTTGTCTCCAGGAGAAGGTTTATTTAAAGAATACAAGGGATCTAAAAGTCAGACAGTGATGCGAGTCTGTCATGGGACGGGTATACCTTCGTCTCTTCCATGGAAACAACGGCCAGCTTGTGGTTTTGCCTCTCGCCATACTGCGTCACTCGCATATCTAACAATTATGTGATTACAGCCTCACAGTGCTGAAAGTGGACGTGTAGTTTAAATATAGAGCATCTGTTCCCACTATAGCTTTATGGCTCCACACCCCACACAACCTGCCACGTATTTACATGTTAACCTAATTATATGGCTACTGGCTCTGCGGTGCCCCCAGACAGCAATGCTTTCCTGTCTCTTGACGTCATAACCGGACCATTTGGATTTCTGCAGAAATGTCAACGGTCACACGCAGTGGTTGCATATGCACCCACGCACACACACACACAGTGGGACACACACACCACTCTTTTTTTACCCATATGCAAGCAGTGAGAGAGACTCGAGGTCATTCACAAACTTGGCAAACTCGACAGAAGTTGGTGGAAGCTGGTGGTAGAAAATAGGAGCCTTTTCCTTAAACAGAACAGACAGTTTTGCGGTGCGGTTCGGAGGCCCTTCCTAACACAATACGTAGAGGACATCCTCAGGAAGGCTTTATGGTCAGCTCTCATTGTTAAATGACGCGTGGGCAGTAACGCTTGATGTACAGCGAAAACGCTTTTGTAAATGCTTTTAGCCATTGGCCGGCGCTAAGCAGGGGGACATTATTTGCCCGGGCCCACAATTGAGCGGTACTTAAAATAAAAGGTCTCCTTTTTTTTCTCAATCAATTTATGGTTGCTTCCTCCGTCCTAGACCAACTCCCCTACCCTTTGCTCTGCCAAACGATTTCCCCAAATGATTTTCTGTGCATAGATTGTACATTGTTGATTGATTGGTCCTGTTGCTCCGCGCTTGCAGTGTGCAGTGCGGGCAGCTACAGAGGGCCGCATCCTGGTGCTGGAGGGCCTGGAGAAGGCAGAAAGGAATGTGCTGCCGGTGCTCAACAACCTGCTAGAGAACCGGGAAATGCAGCTGGAGGATGGACGCTTCCTCATGTCCTCCCAGCGCTATGACAAGCTGCTGCAGGTGAGGGCCAGGGGTCAGGGTCAGGGCCAGGGGTGAGGCCCAGGGGTCATTCCCAGTGGTCAGGTGTTTGGCACAATACAACACCTGGTCCAAACAAAACTACCTGGATGGGTCAGGGTAAGGGATTCACTGATGTTTAAGGTGGTCATGGATGTGAAATGAACGCAGATTTAGTGTTACTTTCATAGTTACATACTTGCATATATATTTGTACTTTTTCTTTTTTTTCTTTTGTTAAAAGGAACTGTTAACAGGAAATACATGTGCAATGGATTGTGATTATGAAACAAATAAGTAATAATTAAAGTAATACACAGTATAAATGTTCAATACATTTAGGTTTTTCACAAAGATCTGTTTGGCATTTCCAGGAGCACACCAAAGTGGAGCTGGACGCCTGGCAGATCGTCCGCGTCAGCGAGAACTTCCGGGTCATTGCACTGGGACTTCCTGTGCCCAAGTACAAGGGCAACCCTCTAGACCCCCCGCTCCGTTCCCGCTTCCAGGCCAGAGACATCTACTACCTGCCCTTCAAGGTCAGAGCGCAGCACTCTTCAGATCAGCACTTATCCCTCTACTGTTGTTGTTACTACTTTTCTTGAGGAGAGCCTGCTATTATACTGTGTAACGGCTTCCCTCTCGGATCTTCTCTAACAGGACCAGTTGGAGTTGCTCTATGCGGCAGGACCAAACATCGCTCCTGAAAGGTGCATCCCTTTTCCTCTTTCCATGTGATCGTGCGCCTCTTGCCGTTTGTTTATTTAGCGGAATTCTGCGAGAACTTGGTGACATTTTGTGAGAACATCTGAGAGCGATCATAGACTACAATATGCTTGATTGCCATGATTTGTGATGTTATCGCAATATATAATACATCTTAAATGATTATTGAAGGCGTGTAACTTTGTAATAAAGGCATAATAATTTCTGAATGTTCCTTTGGTTTAGTAAATGGTTAATGCTCAATACACTCAAAGCACCCAAATCTACTTCTTAATATTACGTTTTGGGTCTAAACATTTTCACTGCACACTTTTCTCTATAAGTCTAGGATTGTTTTCTAAGGCTGTGTGTTGTGCTTGTTCTTTACCTTGTCCAGAGTGTCCCAACTGCTGTCCATGGCCACCACACTCTGCTCCCAGGAGTCGTCTATGCTGGGCCTACCAGACTTCCCCGTCGACAACCTGCCCTCGGTTCTCCAAGTGCTGGTGAGGAAACAAAGAATCCACCACAAAACAATTGCTGCCACACCATGATCCTCATGTTGTGTGTACACAGAAGCCATTAAAGCTGCTGTAGGTAAGATTTGACTGTTGTAAAGAGAAAAGCCAGAAAGAGAGCCAGATTTAGAAATTAATCAAACAAAAAAAATCCCCTCCCTTTCTACTCCCTCCCTCTCTACATTTCTCCGTTATTGAGAAGTGTGGGATCATTATACACACCCGTAATTCACAGGCAAGAGTTCCCGAACCAATCACGGAAAAGATGCCCTGAATGGTCAGAAATGAGGCGGGAGCGGTTCTAAAATATAAATAGTCTCATACAGAGGCAGATGCAGTCAACCTGAAATAGATATTCTCACAGGGCAATTCACTCACAAATAGCTCATGGATGGCTATGCCATTTCTAACAAATGAAATCTTAAATCTTAACTACAGCACCTTTTTATGCTGCATGGGAAAAATGTTTTATTCATGACTGCTAGGTGAACACAAACCAGTGCCACTGCCGTCGGTCTCCTTATAGAAGAACACACCAAGCCTCAGTAACCACAACCACAGCCACTACCTATGAGTGGCAACTGCAAACCACAGCGAGAAAAAAAGAAATACAAACAATAACTCCTGAATAAGAATAATGATCCTGTCGAGTTCCACTGGTAGAGCGTGACATTAACACTGCCATGGTTAGGGGGTTTCGATTCCCACCAGGACCACTGGTCCTTAGAATGGTGTTGCAAAACACTTTGGAGAAAACTGTCCACCAAATGGCTAATATTGTGTATATGTGTAAGTAATCTCTGCTTTTCTTGCAGAATGTCCTTCCCATGCTGGCATCCCAGGAGATGGTGCAGAGGCTGTACCCCTACCACAGCATGCTGGGAAAGGAGGGACACACCGCCGTGGAGGGTGTCCTCAGTGTAAAGACACTCACACACACACACACACACACACACACACACACACACACACACACACACACACACACACACACACACACACACACACACACACACACACACACACACACACACACACACACACACACACACACACACGTAATGTACTATATTAACCTTAATTATATATGTTTGACAAATGCCCCTCCTACCGTCACACACCCAGACACCTGTATTTGTGTGTAATGTTGCATTGCTTTGCAGAGATTTGAGCTCTTGGATGGCCCTGGTCAACTGGCTCCCAGCGCTGTGGCCAGCGTCATTCCCGCCACTGATGGCCAGGCGGATGTCACGCTAAGGATTGCAGACAAGGAGGTCACCTTTCAGGTATACACCTGGGAAGACTGGCCGAAAATATGCTGCACCGTTAAACTCCAACATGTAAAACCTCCAACCTGTAACACCACAGTCAAAGATCACCCTATTGACGATATTTCCCAGGAAGCCATGCTTCAGAAGGTTTAGGGGAGAAAGTGAGAACCGCGAGAGAGTCCAGATTTTCAGGGGCAATGGACGGTTGCTATGCTAGATAAAAGAACTGTTTGTAATCAGACATTCTTGGTCATCTAAGAAAACCTCATTACTCAACTTCCAAAGTACCTCCGCACTTTCCCACAAAACAGTGCCTCATCCATTCATGTATCTGACAGATATGGACATTGTCAGCCGGACCCAGGGAGCAGGAGTCTGAACAATCAGTTGGCCGTCCCATTATCTAATCTCTGACCTCAAGTCTGGAGCTGACCGCACGTCTCCTCCAGAGTCTAGCTCCCTACCTGTCTCTGTGCTGTTTAGTCACACAAAATCTTTTAACGGGAGGGGGTTTCGCTGAGTCACCGCTTGAGAGAAGGAATATTCCCAGAGTTAGCGGAACATGATAATCTCACCCCTGTCCTCACTCACTGTGAGGCCAGGATTTCCACTAATGTGTGGCTGGAAGTCTTTAGGCTTGGAGTGCGCTGCAACATGCGTCATGCGGTTTTGAGGATGCTTTTCTCTGACCTTTCAACAAATCCTCATCCATCATTAGCAAATCAGTTCTGCAGATAAAAATAACCAGCACTGGTATTTTTGTACAATGATTTTGCAGGGAACAATTTTAACTAAGTATTAAGTTATTTTCACTAATATACTAAAGTATATTGGCATGCGATGCAGCTGTTTCAATACATTATGTTTGTTTGTTTTATTCTTGATTGCTATTGGTGCTGCAGGTCCCAGCCGGCACCAATGAACCGCGGCCACCCAACAGTAGCCCCGCCTTCATCAGTACAACAAGCCAGGCCCAGCTTCTGGCTGAAATGATGACATCACACATGGTCAAAGACATTTGTCTGATTGGGGCCAAGGTAGCAAACACAACAAAACAACAAAACAAATGTGCATCAAGATTGTAACTTTTGGTAAGAGCATCACTTTGTCTCCTTCAGGGTTGTGGGAAGTCGGTGATCGCCAGAGAATTTGCAGAGATACTGGGATACAACATGGAGCCCCTCATGCTCTACCAGGTACAGGCCACTCCGATCTGCACTCCATCCTGAATGGTCTTGCTAGTGTTCAAATTGTAAAGAAATTATCAGAATTGAACTAATCTGAAAATAATTGGATCAAAATTAAACTCCATATTGAAACGGTCTTATCTAAGTAAACCACAGGTTAATAATGTGAATCAATGGCGCTTATATTATTATTATTTCAGTAGAAGCACACAGTGAGTCATATACTTTTTTTTAAAAGGTACATCTAAATAGACTTTCACCTGCACAAACACACACACACACACATCTGCATATGTCAAAAATGTCTAGTTTATTGCGGAAGGGGGAACTCTTGGACCACATTGCTAACATTCCAGCGTTCCAAGAACCGTTAAGTCTCAAAGGGAGAAGTCCCCCCTTTCCCTCCGTGACAACCCCCCCTCTATAGGAAGAGTCTGCAGGGTGTGTGTGTGTGTGTGTTTGGGGGGGGGGGGATACAAACTAAGCAGGGCTTAGGGAATACCTCTGAGCCAGCAGGAAGCCAAATGTCGGTTACATCTAAATACGTCTAAATCAGATTCTGGCCAGTTACGCGCTGCGCTGGCGGACTGATTCCCAGATAACCCAATAAGAGTCCAGAAACACTCCGCTATGCAACGCTCCATGTGTCTTATTAAATCTCTTCCTTTTGTATCTGGTCACGTGGCTGGGTGTTTTGTGGAGGTTGTACAAGGGGGAGGAAGGGCTGTATGTATAAGGGGGGTGGGTTTATGACTCCCCACATCTGGTACTGGTCGCAGGTACCTGTGTGTGTGTGTGTGTGTGTGTGTGTGTGTGTGTGTGTGTGTGTGTGTGTGTGTGTGTGTGTGTGTGTGTGTGTGTGTGTGTGTGTGTGTGTGTGTGTGTGTGTGTGTGTGTGTGTGTGTGTGTGTGTGTGTGTGGAATGCAGTCGGCTGGGTAAAGACAGTGTAGGAAATTACTTCCTTGTGTGTGTTTTTAATGCTGTGGGCTTTTGGATTTATGCATCATGCCGCAGCTATTTTTAGCCGGCTGAGGTCAGGGGTTACAGGGGAATTGCGGAATTCCTGCATGAAGCAATCCGTCATGTAAGCTATAAAATAAAATCCAGTTTTGGGAAAGTCGTTGACAATTCTCAGCCTAGTAAAGGAAATCATACATTTTTTTTAGTGTAATTGTTCTTGGAACCATCATTTAAAAAAAGGATGTGTGTGATTTCGTAAATGTTTAACCGTATCTGATTTGGCTCCATTGCTCCTGGAAAACAATGGTGCTCATGTAACAGTAACATCAAGCAGCCATCCTAATGGGCATTTGCCATCAGTCTGAGGAAATAATAGCCAGGGTGTTTTCTCAGGTTGAGAGATAACTTGAGAATGAGAGGGAGTAGCAGTTAGACTTATGTTTGACCAGCAGGGACACTATTCAACATCCATTAAACCTTCTCTTGAATTATGTCTGTCAGCAGGGCCCAGAGAAAATACAGGCCCCATGGCCTTCCTCTTTTATCTCTGTCTGCCCTTGTTCTTTTTTTTTTTTTTGCTCACTTGACTCGTGTTCCTATCCCTAATGGATGCTTTTCATTTTCACTTAATTAATCCCATCCTGCGATGGACCCTTTCCACAGAGGTGTCGTCGTAGGACGACACCTCATAACAGTAATTATGGTTCTGCTACTTTTATGTACCAGGGCGCGGTTGTTAGACCTATCTTCACTCGATTAGTCTAGTCTACTATGCTGCATGTTGCACATACAGCAGCTGTAGATCGTTGTGTTGTAACCAAGCAGTGCCCTTCATACTGCTTAGGTCGAATACGACCCTGGTGTTAGGATTACGTACAGGCCGAATCTGCCTCAACAGTGTTAATGTGTTGTGTGTGTGTGTGTGTGTATGTGTCATAGATTTTGTCCATGTTTTTGGTGGATTGGTATCTATTAACATCTATTAACATTTTATGGTTTAAGCTGTAATACCTAAATACTATGGTGGTCATGATGCTAGTTTTGCTTACAATGTATTCTTGGATGTTTTTGTTTTGTTTTGTCCTTTTCTTTTCCTGCCCTTTCTTCCTCATGCTTTACCCTTCCTCCCCCCTTCCACCATCTTCACACACAACACACACACCCCTCCCAGGACATGACGGGTCGGGACCTGCTACAGCAGAGGTACACGCTGCCCAACGGCGACACGGCGTGGCGGCCGTCGCCGTTGGTTACCGCCGCCCAGGAGGGCAAGCTGCTGCTGCTGGACGGCATACACCGGGTCAACCTGGGCACGCTGGCCGTGCTCTCCAGGTACACACACACACACACACACACACACACACACACACACACACACACACACACACACACACACACACACACACACACACACACACACACACACACACACACACACACACACACACACACACACACACACACACACACACATATACACACACACACACACACACACACACACACACACACACAAAGACAGACATTTAATCAAGACTAATATATATCAAGACATATATTAATATGTATATGACTGTGCAATTATTACAATTAATTTTCTCTTAATACATTTTTAATACAGTTATTAGTTGTAACTTGCCTTGTCTAAAGACGAAATTAAGAAAAATTACTGTTTAGTAATTTACCAGATTACCTTTTATCTTTTGATATATATTATGTATTATAAATGTATAACATATTTTAAAGCTCCGAAAACGAGTTGCGGACTTGCCCACAATTGACTATTCTGCACCCCCTGTGCTGTTGAACACAGACACACATGCACACTCACACATGTACAGACTAGTCAAATGTGCTGTACCGCCCCCCTCCAGGCTTCTCCACGACCGGGAGCTGTCCCTGTATGACGGCACTCGGCTGCTCCGGTGGGACCGGTATCAGACGCTGAAGGAGCAACTAGAGCTGACTGACCAACAGCTACAGGACCGGTATGAAGCACCCTTCCTGCCAATATAATGCACACACACACACACACACACACACACACACACACACACACACACACACACACACACACACACACACACACACACACACACACACACACACACACACACACACACACACACACACACACACACACACACACACTGAGGTCAGGAGGTCATGCATATTAAAGAATAACCTGTTGTGGTCCATGTTGTACAGAGCAAGATGGCTAGCTGTCCTTGTGAGATGTGACGATGTGAGATGCAATGCTTTGTGTTTTGTCATTCTCCGTTGGCCTTGTAAACCCGAATACTCGCACTCACAAGTTATGTGCCGGTGGTTGTATCCAACATCAGACACACACACTGTCTCTTACAAAGGGCAAGACATGTTGATGTGTTATTTTGTCAGCTGCGGATAAAAGACTGCATGATATTATCATAACCAGAGATGGAGACAAACTCCTGCAGTCTGTTGAATATTGCTAGGCGATAGGGCGGGGCAAGCTTTCCAACACTAACACACACACACACACGGCCCTCACCGCCAACTCTCCTCAGACACGTTATAAAACGTTGTGTGCACAGTTCAGCCGTGAGGGGGATTGTGGTATATGTGTGGGAGAGGTCAACTCTAAATCTGTACGAACAGATGTGTGCTCCCTACACATGACAACAATGGCTGCTTTCAGCTTGACCAACATAACAGGAAGAGGGCAAGAGAATGTGAGAGGGATTGCCATATAGTGTGAATGAGAAAGGTAACAGGCAAAAGTGGAGAAAGAGAGGGAGAGAGAAAGGGAGGGAGGTCTTGCAGAGCGTATTTGAGGTGAACTAAGTTTAAAGTTGGTGAGAAAGCCAGCCAAGCCACATCAAGCCATGCACCTGGAAAAAGTATTGCAACGAGATGTTGAAACTGATTGGTATTTCATGTTATCTTAATACCGTGATAATGCATCATCATTTTTAAGCCCTGGTTTTTAAGTGAGTTAGTATGCACACTGGCACAGCTTGAAGGTTATAATGCGCGACAGCCCGTCTACATGTGTGCGTGTGTCTTGTAACCCCACCTTGGCTGGCTGGCAGGAAGGATGTTTGTGGCTGGGGCGTCTGAAAGAAAACAAGCCCACTTCCTCTTCCTTTGCTCCTGTGGCTCACAAACTGTATGTGTGTGTATCTCTGTGCATATTAAAGTGTTAATGTGTGTGTGTGTGTGTGTGTACTAGCATGCATCCCCCTGTTGCCGTGTAGCTTATCCTCTTTCTTTATTCCTCTGATGTTGGAAGTTCCTGATAGAGCTGGAATAATAAATGTGGGTCAAATGTGGCTAAGATCAACAAGTGCCGAGTAACAGGCACACACCATATCTAGAGTTGGGCAATGGATACAGCCAGTCCCCCCCCCACACCCCACACACACACACCCGCACACGCGCACAGAGCTTAATGTTTTGTGGGTCAGAATGTGTAAATGTATTGGGATTTGTTGTTTGATTTGCTTATCCTTTCTCCAGGTCCATCTTCCCTATCCACCCGTCGTTCAGGGTCCTGGCCCTGGCAGAGCCCCCCATGGTGGGGGTTCACGGTGGGGCCGGGGGTAGCCAGCAGTGGTTGGGCCCAGAGCTGCTCACCATGTTCCTGTTCCACTCAGTCAGTCCCCTGGCCAGGGCAGAGGAAGTCCGCCTCATCCAGGGACTGGTGAGCAAAAATACATACCTCAACAGCACATAAATCACCTTTTACAACTTTATATCATATTTTTTACTTAAATGATTATCATCATCACCCCTCTGGTAGGTCAATACAATTGGTGTTCGTTATTTTTGAGTGATGGGTGAAGATATGAGGTATCACAATATAATGAAGACTAGGCTGTATAATAAAGAATGTATTGCATGTACATCTATCCAAATCTTTGTTTTCACTCTCCCTTGCTCCTAGACGCCCAACGCCCCTACAGAGGCCGTAGAGCAGCTGCTGCACCTTGCACACAGCCTGCGCTCTGCCAATGACCCCACGGTAGCTATACATATATATATATATATATATATGTATATGTATTCATATACGTATCATAGCTATTCACATTCACATGTTTACTAGAAAGCCTGTGTGCGTGTGTATGTTTGTGTGTGTGTGTGGTGTATGTGCAGGCCCAGTCCCTGGCCTCCTCCCTCTCCACCAGACAGCTGTTGAGGGTCTGCCGCCGTCTCTCCCAGTACCCTGAGGAGAGCATCGAGCACGCCGTCAACAAGGCCTGCCTCTCCAGGTACTCTCACACATACGCACAGACTGTAATATCGGCATCATCGCAAACACAGGTGTAGCTCATTTCACTAATTATGGGTCTTCCCTCTTTTTGTGCCAGGGCACGGGTAGTAGACTAAACTAGTATCTACTAGTTCTACGACCCGTGCACTTGTACATAAAAGTAGCAGACCCATAGTTGGTGGAATGAGTGACACCTGTGACAAATTGCCCACACCATATCACTGCCACGCTTAGTCAATCCTAAACAGTATTAAATTATAGTAAATAAAAATAGTCTTTCTCAAATCTTGATGGATGACTTTAACGTGTGTGTGTGTGTCCAGGTTCCTGCCCAGCCTGGCCCGTGCCTCCCTTCAGAAGAGTCTCTCCGACTGTTCCATACAGAAGACCCCAGAGCCGGCTGAATCCACATCCAACCTCAACTGTAAGAGTTGCCCACTTCAACTCCCCTGTCGCTCACTTATCATGTCCCCTCAAGCACCTGGTTGAGGTTTCTTCTTCCCATATATCAAATACATGCAAGTTCTGCGCATTTATTAAATATTGCTTAATGCAAAACCATATTGCAAAACAAAAATTCACGTGATGACACAACTTTCATCAATCAGGCACACACACACACACACAAACACACACACACACACACACACACACACACACACACACACACACACACACACACACACACACACACACACACACACACACACACACACACACACACACACACACAGATACTGTCAGTGCCAGTGAGGGCCTCTGCGTTGGTCTCCTCAGGTACTGTGAAAGACGGTGTGTTGACCATCGGCAGCGTGTCTGCTCCCATCTACAACCCCGGTGAGAAGATGAAGGTCCCCGATGTTCTTTTTTATGACAACGAGCAGGTGAGCGCTCGCTAGGTTGTCTATTCACAGCCCTAATCCACAGCCCCGCAAACAAAGAACGGGGTTGCTTACTGTCGTCATGGCAGCCATAGGCGCATCGATGGTCACATGACTAAACTCCCTTTCTAGGCGGTGTCGACCTTTTTCCTCAAAATAGGCACCGGCTCCATATCTGTTCCTCTTTTCTTGATTCACCCTCTGATTGAAATGGTTATTAATATTGTTTTTTAATATTGTAGTATTCAATGTGTATTTATTTATGTATTTATCAATTCACCATCCTATTCCTAAGTCATTTGATGGACAGGGGAGCTACGGTAGAATGAGAAATCATATGGTTCTGACATTTCCCCCTCCCTCCGGGGGGGAAAAGACCCAACCAACATCTATGCTCGGCTGTCCTCGTACGCTCCCAAGCCGTCCCAGAGGACGCCAGTCTTAGTCTGCTGCTGAAACCACGCCACTGGCTGTGCCAATCAACTCCAGTTTTGCAGAGGGCCAGACACAAATGTGGGATTATAAGACATATGGATGTATATATAAACCTGGCCCCTGGAGTCTTTGAGGGAGGGAGAGCGGGAGAGGGAGCAAGATGGAGGGAGAGAAAGGGAACAGGCAGAGGGGTGGAATTATTTTTACTGCCTGCCCCATTTCTGGGTGACCTGTTTTTAGTTGTTTACGCAGAGACATCCTGGATGCGAAATGTATGAGAAAAAAGCAAAATAAGCAGTTCCTAGTTTTTGCTTAGCCCCAAACCAGATGTGATGTCGCTAAAAGTTACCTTCAGAGAGGGAGTTGGCCCATTTCTGTATTTATTTATTTTATTTCAGCACATTGGCCATGTAGGCCAGGAACAAATGTACAAGGTCTCTCAAACTGCAACTGATTTAAAAGTGTTTGTTCGTGTCGTTACATAAACAGCAATTGATTGTCTCTGCAGCATATGATGGTGATGGAGGACATGCTGAAAGACTTCCTGCTAGGGGAACATCTTCTATTGGTCGGAAACCAGGTGAGTGGGTGGAGCCTTGTCATTTAAAACCATTTTGTTTCCTGATTTGGATTTTGAATAAAATAAATCTCCTTTTGTCTCTAGGAAGAGCCACATTCTGAAATTCCCCAAATGGGACTGAACATGTGTAATAATTACAAACCCCTAATGAATAGGATGGATTTTAGTTTTTATCCTGCTTCTATTTTTATTTTTTTCACATAAGAGGGCTTTGGCTGAAGTTAGCAGACACAGCAGGCTGCCTATCTCTAGAAAGTCTGCAGCAGGCTTTTGGAAGTAGGCCACCGTTGACAGGCCTGCATGAGAAGAGGAGGAAGGTTATGAAACAAGTTCTGCTTGCCCTCATTTCATCCCCCTTCCCTCCGCCTCTAGCGCAGCTGACTGGGTGGTGGGGGTGTGGGCAGGGGTGCAAGGCAAGGTCTGGTCCCCAATCCAAGGGGATGCAGCAGGCCCTTGTCCTGGCTATTAAGGGCCTGTTGAGGAGGGAGAGAGGTGTAGGTGTCCTGTACTCAGACTTTAGGAGTGTGTGTGTGTGTGTGTGTGTGTGTGTGTGTGTGTGTGTGGCTATACACACTTGCGTGGATCTCTGTCTCGTGAGTGTTGAGTGGGTGTCCCAAGTGTGGGTGGCGTGCAGTTGCCAGGAGGAGCTGTCTCAGCGGTTTACAACACAGCGGTCAGTCGATGGACAAACTAACAGGCTGACAGACAGACAGACGGACTGGCCGGCAGGTAAACAGCCCGACGGGTGGAAAGACAGACGGTCAGCAGCTGTCTCCCTGGTGGCCGTGTCTGTAGGGAAACGAGTGGGAGCCCGTCTCCTTTCAGAATGCTAGTGCGTCAAGAGCCTGCTAGAAGCATCAGCGCCACACGCCTCCAGCTGAACGGGCGCCACGGCAACAAGCCCAGCAGGGTGGTTCCATTTGGGCTGATTCAGTTGCATTTGAATGTCACCGTTGAACCAAGTGTGTGTGTGTGTGTGTTTGCAGGGCGTGGGCAAGAATAAAGTAGTGGACCGCTTCCTGCACCTACTGAACCGTCCCAGGGAGTACCTGCAGCTCCACAGGTAAAACAGGACCCCCCCCCCCCCCCCCCCCCCCAACACGACACACTTGCACACACGATTACCACTGCCAAAGTGGGGAATCAAATATAAACCAAGGAAAAGTGCAAGACTTGGCAAAGCAAATGTCTTTAGAAAGAGATCATGGCGGTAAAGTGCTGTTCTTTTCATGACATCAAACGTACATCTACACCGAGAGGGCTAACACCATGGTGTGTATGCAGTGCCGTCCGTGCAGCGATTGATGTTGATGGCTAACCCAAGAGGGTTCGGCAAAGTATACTAAATATCAAGTTGCACTAGGTTGTAGCCACTGGTCGTAACCATGGTGATAACACAACCCCCATCCACCCTAGTCAGTGGATTGCATGCTTGGCTGAGGCAATGGTGTCTGCTCTAATTTTCTCCTTTTATACAGCTGAAGTAGATCATCACCGTGCACCCTCATATAATAAGGGCTAGGCCATTTACTGGCAATTTGAAGAGGGCTCTCTTTGAATGAAACGCATGGGCTCGCTATGCGGCAGCAGTGTTTTTGTTGTTGTTGTTGTTGTTGTTGTAGCGCTAGTGGGTTATTCAATATAAAGAACTGTCTGCTCAGCCAGCATGAAGGACAAAGCATGTTGATGTGCTGTAGCTACGTAGTAATTCAGAAATAAGCTGGACCGAATTTCACTGGAAACAAGGACTTTACAGATACGAGGATAAAATGTTAACGGACATGCAATGTTGAATGGTGTTAAGGACCTGACATGGGGACATTGGACTGTGGTATGAATTATACCCCATATTTCAACAATACATTTTTTCTTTTTTTTTGTAATAGTGGCTCAAACCGGTTAAATTGTTAATCTCTCAATCCCCAATGCATGACCAAATGTACAACACAAAAAACTAAATCAGTTTTTGCGGAAGAGGGAAAGTCGATCCACATGAAATTTGAGAACACATCTCCTTTAAATCGCAAGCACTGATTGTGCATAGTGACCCCTGTGCAATGAAATGACCCTCTAACACCTGGCATTCCGTGGTGCCTGATTGGTGGTCTTCCCCAGGCGACAACAACCAGACAGGACAGCAATTTAAATTCCCCCCACCCCGCCTCTCTCTCCTTAGTTAAATGACAGAGGCAGATAAGATGAGCGGGCGTCCATCTCACATTCAATCTCGTCTTGTTGTGGAAAAGATTTGGTGATATTGTCTGCCTTGTCCTCTGCCACCCCCAAGGAAGAGCATAAAGGACGGCTGGAAGTGAGGCTCCAGTTCTTACACATTCTGCTTCTTAGTTGGCACTTAAACATCTGGACTTATACACACATGGACTTCTTGTTCAGTTTGTTTGTGGGTGTGTATATTAGTTTCTGAAAGTGTTTGGGAAAGTCAAAAGTGGATCGGGGCAGGGCGACATAGGGTGGGTGAGGGGGGATGGGGGGGGGGGTGGCTGTGGCCTGTTTAGAGGCTAATATTAGCACCGGGTGAAGTACATTTTTGGATCAGAGCAGCGTCTCCGCAGGGAGTCCCGTGAACGTGGACGGCATACAGAGATGTGGCTGAGAGAGAGAGAGAGAGAGAGAGAGAGAGAGAGAGAGAGAGAGAGAGAGAGAGAGAGAGAGAGAGAGAGAGAGAGAGAGAGAGAGAGAGAGAGAGAGAGAGAGAGAGAGAGAGAGAGAGAGAGAGAGAGAGAGAGAGAGAGAGAGAGAGAGAGAGAGAGAGAGAGAGAGAGAGAGAGAGAGAGAGAGAGAGACACCTTGGCCAGCAGTTGGAGTTAACTGGGGCCAGCCCGCAGGGCACCAGAGGAGGTAGACTGAAATTCGACCAACTCTACGATCAATCGATTGGTCTCACGTAAGTGCTGTTTGGAGGAAGTCAGTGGGTTTCAGATCCACTCATGGTCTGAGTCCCACTCAGTTACGGCAGAGCTTCATTGTAAAGCGGGTCACACCAGTCAAGCCAAGGAGCGTCGCGTAGTAGAAAGACAACACGTCGGAAGATTTGATTCTAGGTTTTGTTCTGTGTTTAATATAATGGGTTCCAATGGATGACACTGCGATGCATGGCAAGGTGCCAAGTCTGATGCGTTCATACTCAAAGCCTTTCAGGCGTTAAACACGAAAGTTGACGGAGCATTGCAGACAACATAAAAAAATGAAGTTATGCCTACCGTTTTCAGAATGCCAACACACTTTTTTGTTGTCCTTTTTCACCAAATGCTGCGACTTATTTGACATGGTGTAAATAAGTTTGTAGCTGAGAAAATGTTCAGAAAGTCGACCAGCAGTTCTCCTTAAGTTGGGCGAGTTCACAAAAAATCGGGGTGTTTTGACCTCCTGTCGTATAGTCTATTAAACCATACGATTATCATAACAGAAACTAAGGAACCTTGAATATTATTTTTATTCATAATTAAAGTTATTGCTAACACAATATAGCCTATCACTCAAAAATTAAATACATCGGTCTGCATAAGTCCCTCCCACCCCCGGAAATTAATTAAGAAGCTTTCTTTTCTAATAAAAGTAACACCAGTGATTGTCCGACCAATTACAATTTGGTCGAGCAAGTGCATTTCAACCAACTGATCAACCAACTGACCAGATCTTGACAGCCCTATTAATCAACATCAAATACGCGTCCTTTAATAATACTAATAATAAGAGAGAAAAAGATAAAATATTGATTTAAAGCAACCATGGAATTGAAGTTGATTGGTAGAACCTTTTTATTCCACAGCTTAGTGCATCCTTTATCCCTGCCGAACTTCTGATGGGTTGTTCTGCTTGTGGGTTGTTCCCATAGATCTGCGGATTGTGTGCATGTGTGTCTGCGTGGGTGTGTCTATTTGACTCGAACCTGTGCATTTGTCAAGCACAGGTTACAGAGATGGTCACTGAGATTTCTGAAGTTCCTTTTTTGTGCCGAATCCATTATGTGTTTTTTTTATGTACTCGTAACTGTTGTTGTCCCCCAAACAACCCTCTTACGGTGGGAAATGATTGCAGTGTCTGACCCCTGCAAATGTGATTTAATTCCAGAGACACGACGGTCCAGACTCTCACTATGCAGACGTCCGTCCGTGACGGCATCATCGTGTACGAAGACTCGCCGCTGGTCAGTCAACAACATCAACACACACGCACAAACACAAATTTTTTAACTATTAAAACATAACACTGTTTGTTGGAGGGCGGACTGTCAAAGCGGTCATTCTGTGTTCTCTGTATTGATGTAATGGTGCAACCCTTTGCTTTGCATCAGCCTCATTTCGCCTTTAGCCAGAAACCGGTTGTCATGGAAGAGTAGATATTGTGAGACAGGCAACATGGGGAAAATAATGTGATGCGGGAGCGAGCGAGGGAGGATAACAGGGAGGGGGAGATAGAGGGAGAGATATGACCTAGTTTTTGAAGTTATTCCAAGTCACTCCTCTGACATTTACTGTGGATGTCATCGGAATATGACTCGCATAAGCCAAACGAGTTTGAAAGATTAATCTGCATACTCTCTCGCTCTCCCTTCAATCTCTCTTCCCCCCCCCTCATTTCCCGTTTCTCTCTCTCTCTTTCCATCTTTGGCTCATTAGCTAATCAGCCCTGGTGTCCCATGGGTGTCTTATCATCGAAATGATCTGGTGCCATTATACCCCTGCGATCCCTAGAAAACTAGTTCATGGTTTCTTCAGTGGTACTGGTGGGACCACATACAGTTATAATAAGACTCCTCAGTAAAAAAAGACTTCTAGAAACACATTGGTCCATCGATGTCGATGATGGCAATGTCAAGCCAACTGCTTATGACCATAGATGGTTTGTTGTGCTTAAAAATAAAAGTTAGCTTTTTTAAAGACATTTAATGGGTGGTTATGTATTTGTGAACATGGGTTGAGAGAGAGAGCGAGAGAGAGAGGGTATGACATAGCATAGGTCTAGAGTTTGGAATCGAAACGAGTCATAACCTATGTGGTTAGTGGGTTCTGCCACCGAACCGCCTTAAAGGTAAGCTTTAGTGTGTGTGTGTTCCCAGGTGAAGGCGGCGAAGCTAGGTCACATCCTGGTGATTGACGAGGCTGACAAGGCGCCTACCAACGTCACGTGCATCCTGAAGACCCTGGTGGAGAGCGGAGAGATGATCCTGGCCGACGGACGCAGAATCGTCTCAGGTACACCCACACAGATTTACACGCAGACATAGACACAGACAGACAGACAGACAGACAGACAGACAGACAGACAGACAGACAGACAGACAGAGACACAGAGACGTGTTCCTGATGGGGTTTGGACAGGAAGGAAAGGTTTGTGGCCATTAGGTAGATGGTCAGAAGATTAGATGTCCCCCAAGACAAACACATGCAGTGGCAGCATGGGAACCCAGGCTCCTGAAGGATTAGGATAAAAGCCTTTATGGATAGGAACCAATAGATCTGGACACACACACACACACACACACACACACACACACACACACACACACACACACACACACACACACACACACACACACACACACTAGTTACAGGCGGCCTCTTACCGGAGGAATGTAAACACAGGCCATCACGCATTGGACGTCAGCGAAGCTATTAGGACTGTTACTTTGCACACGAGTACTCAGGTTGGATAGTAAATAGTAATAATAATGCCAGAGGCAGATGATACATGGCAGAGGAGGGACAAGTGGGATGTGGGGGTTAGGTATGAAGTGGCAGGGGTTAAACTTTCCATCAGCCTGGAAAATGTAGCGGTAGTGAAGCAGGGATCCAGGTGGTAATCAAGAGGGTTATTATTGGGCAGGGACCGGCAGTGAGTGAGCGAGAGAGAGAGAGATTGAACCTGTTGCCAAATTGATTAAATTAGATTATTTTATACAGTATACTATTGTGGTTTCGACAAGGGTATCTTTTAAGAAAAGTCCATGTGCTATGGTCAAGTTTATGAAAAAATACAAGATTTCCATTTGGTTCATGACAAGTAGAAAAGTGGTACTACATCACGATACAAAGACGGGGAAACATAATTTGAGCTTGATGTAAGATCTCATCGAGTGTGTTCATCCCTGTGTGTGTGCATCCTACTGTCCCGTCTTGTAGACCTGCGTGAGGCCCAGACAAGACCCAATGTCATCCCCATGCACCCAGACTTCAGGATGCTGGTCCTGGCCAACCGGCCGGGCTTTCCCTTTCTGGGGAATGACTTCTTTGGCTCTCTAGGTACTACGCACACCCAAACACTCACAACTCACATCGCGCATACTGTATGTCTCTAATGAATTTACAGCTAAAGAAAAGGGTTTGATGTTATTGTGTTGTAGAATAGAATAAAAAGACAGACTCAGACTGTCCCAGGAGGTATTGCTTATCGTTATTTTCAGCCCAGGAGACTCAGGTTGGCGGCCGGTCTATAGCAAAGCCCTTCTTCAACTTTATTCATCTCCACACTGAGCAATGTAGTAGAGTTAATTGTAGCCACAGCCCCAAGGAAGAGTCGCTGTTTGTGACCCACTGTGTCTCCTAATATCGGCGCCCTTCTCCAGAGGGCAAGGTCGTCCCTTGATGGTCAACCCCCCCAGCAGTCCTTTCCTTGGGGGCTTCGGCCAAAGTTCACATCCATACAATGGGATCCACGTGATGCATGGACAACATCCTCGCTGTTTGAGCACTGCTAGTTGTTGTGCAAGCCTGCATCGCCTGCTGTTCGTCAATCTAGGGATTTTGGGGGAAGCTATGAACCATTTGTCGCTAGGCAACCTGTGCCCGGGCGGGCAAAGCATGAGCAGTATGTGAGGATTGACGACTTGCTTGTGGATTGGTGCACATGTTCAGGGGACATCTTCAGCTGCCACGCCGTGGACAACCCCAAGCCCCAGGCGGAGCTGGCCATGCTGAGGCAGTACGGCCCCCAGGTGCCCGAAGCCACCCTCCAGAAGCTGGTGGCGGCCTTCGGAGAGCTGCGGTCCATGGCCGACCAGGGCACCATCACCTACCCTTACTCCACCCGAGAGGTGGTCAACATCGTTAAGCACTTGCAGGTAAACACACGTACGTGTGCACGTACAGCACAGTGGTCTGTGTTCTGCGGTGGTCGTTAAGCCCAAGTCAAACGGCCGTGTGGGGAGAGATGCGTCATCATATTTTAGAATATTCACACCCATTTAGCCACAAACTACAGCCGTGCTACATTCACGCTCTACGTGCTTTGCTCAGCTAAAACACTATGATTCTATTTGTTATTTGAGTCCGCTACAAATTTAATCTGAAATTCGCCCTCGATGGGCTTTGGGCTTTAGACATACACATGGCACAGCGGTGATAATCGATAATGCATGGCATTACCACGGACAACATTCAACCTCCCAGACATCTAGGTCTGTGTATCTGCATTATTTCCCGTCTGTCTGTCTGTCCACCATTATCAACATAAACAGGCATAGTGAAAAGGAGATAAGGACAAGCACATGTTTAGAGCGTGAATCATCATTTTAATAGCGACTGCTTATAAAACTGTCAGCACGTGAAAATTGGGGTGTGAAACTAATCGATTCAGAATCATAGAAGATAAGAACCGCGATTCTTGCCCCTATGGGAAGGTAGTATCAATTATTTTGAGACTCGATCTCTATATATAATAATTATATATATTTAGATTAAGAAGAACAAGCGAGCCAAGATGGCAGCACTCGGGCGCGAAGGAACACCGAGAGAAAGAGAGAGCAGATCATAGATCAATAATATGAAGCATGCCGTCCAACCTGTACGCTAGATTTCCCCAAAGGCCTCCCACCTCCCATCATCAATCACAAGGTGGATGGTGTGGGAGTGGGTGGGGGGGGGGGGGGGGGGGGGGGCTGCTATTGATCGGCCACCTGAGCAGCACACACACTGGCTCATTTAGCGGGGCTCTAAATCGATAAGTGGAAATAGTCTACACTTCTTCAGGGTTTGGGGGTGTGTGTGGAGATTTAGGGGGGTGCCAGAGGGCCTGTAACTATCATATCACATGTGGACAGTGGGCACATGCACACGTTGGTCACCACGAGACCCCCCCCCCCCCCCCCCCCCCCCCCACCCTGGATCAATAGAGTTCAATCTTCCCCTGATGTGATTCCAAGCTGTAACTATTGGCCATGTAGCAGTGGTCTTCAATGCAGCACGATCTATCTATGACATTATGTCACCTTGTAGATGGGAGATGGGCTGTTGTTCGCCAAATAGATCAGAGTTTGCGACGGCCATTATTAACTGTGGTTTTTGCTTATCGCAGCACAGTAGGTACGTGATATTGAAAGTGATGCGCGATAACTTAACGTAACTTTAACCCATATCAATAGTAATATGGCTTGATTCTTACTCCCGCTCTCTGTCTTTCTTTCTCTCATAATACGTTTTCCTCAAAATTGGCCCTTTCGTCATGATAATAGATCATCATAAGCACACACGCGAGGACACCAGCAGCTGAAGGCATAGTTTGTTGGAGAAGGCTCTCAGGAGGAGTGATTGAGGGAAACAGCAGGCTGTGATGGAGCTTCAGGCCCAAGGAGAGAGAGCCCTAGAGAATGAATGAGCCTGCTTAAAGCTTCCCTTTATTCCACACTGACTTCCCCTGCTGATGCCCAGTACCAGCCACAAAATCACTCCAGTTTGTCATGCTATGACACTAATTCATACGTGGGGGGGCACACACACACACACACGCACACACACTGCTTTTGGCATTGTAAATGTTATTAGCTCTCTCCGCTGCCACTCCCATCCTTCACTCTCTATCTCTCTCTTTCTAAATCTGTTTTCTGTTCATCCATTCTCTCCGTCTCCCTTCCCCTTTCCTTAATCCCTGTTCCCCTGTTCTCGTTCCACCATGTTTGTTGGCCTCACCCCTTCCTCTCTTTTTGTTCCCTTCTGCAGAAGTTCCCAGACGAGGGGCTGGCCAACGTGGTGCGCAACGTCTTTGACTTTGACTCGTACAACAAGGACACGCGGGACGTCCTGATCGAGGCGCTGCACAAGCACGGCATCCCCATCGGAGCCAAGCCCACCTCCATCAGCCTGGCCAAGGAGTAAGACAGAGACCAGCAGGGCCACACACATACAAACACACATTGTACATGAGAACATGCAGTGCTTGATGTTGATCATGAACGCAGAACTGTTTAGTCGATCCTATTTCAGTCAATCCTATTTCCAAAAGGAGTTGATGAGAAAGGTGTAACGTATTTTATGTAGCTAACACAAACACACACACACGTAACTATGGCTGGTGATCGGGGGATGATCATAGTTGCTGGCCAGGCCACCTGGCTACATTATATACCTCATAAGAACATATTCTCACTGGGAGATTCAAGCCCTCTAGGCCACAAGGCGGAGGGTGTGTTCACTAACCCCTACTGTGTAATGTACTCATTCTACCTTTTGAGGACCCATTGAATATCTCTAGGAGGAACTAGCTAGGTTGTGAATTGAAGGCAAACCGTAATATTCCACTTCCAGGGAGTGATCAGTTCCTATCCTCGTTACATTAATAGAGATATTAGACAACTCTAGACTATTTATTGGTACCTCCTGTTTATTCACATATTAAGTTATTTTAAAAGATAATGAAAGTAATGAATGACATGTAACATCTAATTTTAACCTCTTTTTAAGTGAACTATAGTGACCGAATCACTATTGAAACGGCATTGGTTTGGCCTCAGCCAAAATATGTAGCTTCTGTGAAGTCAGAGTGTTTTGATCATCCTCTGTAGGATTACATTTCAGACTGTAGGATGGGTCATAATGCAGGATTACATTGCATTAGGCGGAATAGGACTGATTCAAGTCTCCTGATTATGTACAGATCTGTCTGTTCACAATAAAGGAAAGTATTTGTTTCTTCCGTCTCCTGTGAATTTGTTGTGACTGTTTTATGAATATAGCATTTATTGTATTCCTTGTGTGAACATGAACAGGGGAAGAAACAACTATTTTCCTTAAACAGTTATGATTTAGATAGTTTGTGACGCTCTCCAATGCGCCTGAAATAGACACTTGAATTTTCTCATAAACTATTTATCTATATTAAAATAATCTGACTAAGACAATTAATTCAGCCATCTGGATCTCTACGTATGAGATGAGGGCATTACCCACATCAGGTGATGACTTCATAAACCAACCTTGGCTGTCTTGATTTCCAAATCTGGAGATGGAGAATTAGAAACCTCTTTAAAAAAAAATAGAAGAATTATGATGTTGTAAGTATTTTTATTCGAAGGGTTGTCCAAAGTTCCTTCTTATTATCTTTGTATGCGGTTGTGCTTTATCCCTTGGCCCACCTGCTTCTAATAAACCTCCGGGGCGGGTGTTGAGCTATGTTTCACGGGGAGTGTCCAGTGCACAGGGAGCCAGACACAACAAGCCGAGTGGGGAGTCGAGACGTGCACACGCATATGCTTGCACTTCTCCCACATCCATGAGCTAGCTGTTCTTCAGTCTGCGGGTTTAATTTGAGTCTTTTCGGGACTTTTTCGTGTGTGAAGGATACAAAAACAGATACCAGATTCCATCTGAAACCATTTAGCGGTGTCTTGAGTCCAGAAATGGTGCCTTGGGAATTTGAATGCCGTGAGTGAAAGTAAATTTTTACGATTAGCTGGAAATAAACAATAGTCGCTTGACTCATGTCCTTGCACTAAACAAACACAAACATGTTTTAAGTTACCATCTGCTTATCATCCACCCTAAAAACTCAATACACATGGACATGCACAGATGTGTAATTGCCTCATTCGACATGTGCTCATGACACAACTCTGATGAGTTGCTGATGAGAATGATTGTCTGCATGTGACAGGTTGCCCTTGCCAGAGGTCACCATGTCAGGCCACTGGACCATCAACCAGGGAGGAAACGCCCGCCGCAAGCTCCTCTGCCCCACCGAGACCCGCCGAATAGATGTGAAGGTAATTACAGTCAGAGGCAGCCTGTACTCACTGGACACGCCGGTGCACCTGTCTGAATCGTGAGCTGGCGCTGAGTGCAACTATCGGTGTCAGTAGGACCACCAGTAGCACATTTGTTCAAACTCACCAGTGTCCTCAAGCCACTCGGGGCTCGTTTAGAAAGAAATATGTGTACAAAAAAGTCAAATGCCGTGTTGTCTGTGCATGTCCCACATTACTGTCAACAATTAGCAGTTGAGAAGCCAGTCCCCGTTCACCTGCTCACCGCCTTCCCTTCACTACTGACAGGCATCTTTAAAATAGTTGTCCACCATCTTAGCATCTTCATCTCCATAGATAGACACACAAACACACAGGTGAAAGGACAACCGAGACAATATACTAACGCCAACCCTATATTTTACTTTATTGACAATGCTTCACCCAAATCCAGATCATTCTTCATCTCTGTACTGTGAGTCCACACTGTAACATCACAGTGTGTCCCGGCCCAAACGTTATCTAATTGTTACTTGTCGAGTACCTTGTTATGTACAGAGTGACAATTGGAAAGAGATGGAAGAACACCATGCTATGTGCACTCAGGTGTGCAATCATTTGTGCTTCTGTGTGTGTATGTTGCAAGGGGCCGGCGTATCTGCGGGTGCAGGGCTACCCCTGTGACAGACAAGAGAGCCGGGCCCTGAGCTTCAGTGAGGAGAAGGCCCACTGGCACCTACCCATGAATGAGGTCAACATCATCTGTGATGTGGCCACCAAGGACGGTGAGCGCAAACGCACGCACACACACACACACACACACACACACACACGTAACTGTGTAATCGGTTTGTGTTCGGTTTCGTGTCGATTTCCAGGTTGATATAATAATAGCCAAAATGAGTGGACCAGATTCTGCAGTTCATACAAAATAAAGAAATACCTTTTTGAGATGGACCACTTTCACTTCAAGGACCCCATTGGTGTAATTTAAATATGTCTGCATGACTGAAGAGTCCCAGTGTGTGAAACAAGCTCGTGGTCAAAGGCGATCACAGTGGATGATTCAGTTGCTGTCATTAAGCACCATTCACTGCCATTCATGTGGAAAACGGCGGGACTTGCAAATGAATGGGCGACGGTGATCCACCGTTACTAAAATACTGTTATAATTACTCAACGTTACAGAAGACTTTCCTGCATAAAATCCACTTAAATACCATTTGAAAGTTGATTTTACTTTTTAAACTACTAAAACAATATGATTCTATTTTTTGTTTGGGTCACGCTACAACTATGAATGGGAATTCTCACTTTGTGTTGCTTTGGGCTCATCACAAAGTAATACAATAAATAACAAAATACACAAAGAACAATAAAGCTGCCGGTTATCATTCTCACCACGCTCCAACTTACCCTGTGTTCCAGACACGCTGTACGTGGCCACGTGTAACCCCGTGTCGCTGTTCTCCATGAAGGAGCGCGGAGACACCATCCACTGCATGGAGCTCTACGACGTCTTCCCCAGGACCATCAGTGGGGTCTGGCAGCCCTTCATCACCATCGCTCCCCTGGGAAGCCCCCTGGATGGGCAAGTGGTGTTGCACGAGGAGCAGGTTTGTACCACACACACGGGCACAGACACGTGCACATGTATGTGCACACGTACAGACACATGCACATGTACAGGCACAATCACACACAGGCAGACACGTGCACACATACAGATACATGCACATGTACAGACACCGATATATGCACACATTCAGACAGGCAGACCCACACAGGCACTGGCACAGACACACAAGCATTCATGCACACACACACGTACAGACAGACAGAAACACGAGCACAGATACAGACACAACACATTGCCAAGCAAGCTGCATAGTCTGTGTGCTCAAATGAAATCAATAATATCAAAAGCCGTTTTGACTTTATTTCCAACAGACCTCTTCACACACACGAATAGGAATGCACACACGAGTGTGAATGTGTGCTTTTGTTTAAAGCCCCCTTTGCGCCCCATTTCAGTTGTCTCATAAAAAGCCAGATTAGGAGAGGACAGGGAGTGGAACGACAAAAACAATGAATTTTAACATCCCCCTCCTCCGCCCCCTTCCTGAACAGTTCTACAGCTGGTGCATATTAGGCAAGAAGAGGACTTCTAAAAATACCTTTAGTGAAAGATCATGTTTCTTGTGTCTAAATATGAAGAGGTCCAGACATCATACAGTTCAATCACGGGTCATCGCTCTCCCAGGGGGGATGACAGCAATACACATGCACATGCACACACACACGAGATTGGTCGATCACTCACTCACGTAAACAAACACACACGCAAACACGCACATCCTTTTGCAAGCGTAAATTAAACACCTGTTCTCATTGCCGTGGCCAAAAATGAATGATTCTTCAAACGTACATACGACCTTTTACCTCAAATGAGCCAAGTCACAGATTTGCAGGACTGTATTAGGACGTTGGACCTGGAGTCAAAGTCAATTTCAGATTTGCATTTTGAAATCTTTCAACACTAACCTGCCTACTAGTAGTTCCTTTGTGAAACATCAAATGTGTTTCTGGAACTGAGTCAGTAAACAGATTTGCCGAACATGTCAAAAACACAAAGATGATTGACATCATTCATCAACACCCCCCCCCCCCCCCCCCCCCCCCCCCCCTCCCCACCACCACCACCACCACACACACACAAACACACAAACACACAAACACACAAACACACATACTGCCGCCGACAGTGTGTGGGAGAAGAGCTTCATTGCCTTCAAAGGACAACGTCTGTCAGAATGAAACATCACCCGTCATAAGATGCACACACACACATAGACACACGCACACTCACACTGCCTGTTCTACACACATGCACACTTCCTCAAAGGCAGGATCTATCGCAGAGCTCCGTAGCCTACCCTGTATGAGTCAGTTTGTGTTTGTGTTGTGTGTCAGAGACGGGAGCTGTAACCAAGGGGGGGGGGGGGGGGGGGGGATCTGGGGAGGGGGGTTCATCACAAGCTCCTCCAGAGCTTCCTCTCATAAAAAACAGATGAAGATGAAGCTCAGTGCGTCATGACTGGGAGACTTGGCCTGGAGCTGCAGACCCGCGCGCGCGCGCACACACACACACACACACACACACACACAAATACACACACGTATACATAAATCTAGCCTTTATACTGCATATCTGAAATAAATGTTTTAAATGGAGCACCGTGTAAGATTGAAATAGTTCCACTAACGGTAAAAGGGCAGTTTATCTCCACGGAGGCGGTTGCTATGTCTTCGACCGCCAGTCGTTACAATTATAAATAACGCTAACGACGATAGATAATGATGAACGCTCGTCGCTGGCTAGGCTCTGTTTACTGAGACGCGCCCCGTAAATCTGATCGGTAATGTTGGCTGGCAAAACTGCGGTGCTCTACTTCGGCTCAACGTCTGTTGACCTTTGCTCGCGTCGTAATGTAAACCACGGAGAAACGCGTCGCCATTTAAACTTTGTATGTGTACTCGCTGTGTAAACACGTGCGAGGTGTGACACTAGAGAGTCGTACACAGTACTAGTGATGTACTGAACTTGTGTGCGACTCATTCGGCCACAGTGGCCGATCACGGCCCTCGTTTCCATTTGGATTTATATTGTGAGCGTGATCCCTTGCTTAGCACAGTGGAAGATGAGCGCCATCTAGTGGCTGTACCAGAAAAACACACATACACACAGGCATTGGATGGTCTCATGGGGGCAGGACAGCACTCTAGAAATTCCAGGTTCCAATTTGGAACAGCAGGGTTCAAAATTCTGGGTTCAAACAACAATCCAACAATCTGGGCTGTTCTAACTGCTCAAGTCTTTCTGCATCCTTAAGCAAGATGCCTAATACAACCCCTACCTGTTCTCGGGTGACATGAAGCTGAATTCATTAAGTCGCTTTGGATGAAAGCATCTGCTAAATGACAAACTAATACTAAAAAAGTACACACACACACACACAGGATGACTGATTTGTTTTTAGGTGCCATCCATCTAAATCAATAACATAATAACATCATAATTAACACTGTACCAAGGTTAACCCAGTGTTGACCCCTTCCTTCTCTCCCCTCTGTGTGTGTGTGTGTCTTCCTACAGAGTAACACCGTTCTGCACCTCGACCTGGGCAGCGGGGCGGTGCGCCGGCTGGTTCTGTCCCAGGATGCGGAGCAGCCCGTCGCCAAGGCTTCCAACTGGTGGAGCAGCAGCAGCAAGGAGCAACAGGTCAGAGGTCACACACACACACACTATGATGTCGACCGTCCACACCCTATTCAAATTATTCACACTTATTTTGACTTCCCTTTCGCCAGTTCCTTTTCCTTCTCCATGCTAAGTTATCTGTGTTTGTGTGAAAGACAAATTAAATACAAAATTTGCCTTGTGTTTTTTTGGTGTTTCATTTTGTTTTCTGTGTCTGTCGTATTCAGGGAAGCTATAAGATGTGCCGTGAGTTTGCTCACAAAAACTGGCTCCTCTTCTTCAAGGAGGATGGGTAAGTAAACATATAGTGTACTGTTTAGTATTATAGTAGTATACTTAGTATATGTTTTTATACTGTTCTAACATTGACATTATTTACCTTCTGCGCGGGCGTGTGTGCGTGTTTGTTTGTGTGTGTGTGTGTGACCATAGCAACCAGCTGGAGGTGCTGGACGTCCTGGAGGGACAGGTGCACTCCATCGCCCTACCTATTAATCTGAGGGACGTCTACCTGGTGGCCGAGGACCGCTGGCTGCTGACAGAAAGTAACAGCAACAAGTAAGAACATGTTGCCTGCATGTCTCTCTGTATATCGTTCTATCTATCTGTCTGAATATCACTCTGTCTATCTGTTCTATATATCGTTCTATCGGTCAATCGTTTGTTCTATCGTTGGATCTATCGTTCTATAATTGTATCTTTCTATTGATCTTTCTATTTATCTTTCTATCTATCTGTCTTTTAAATAACTCCTAAAACATGTTTATAGACTTTTAATTGCTACTGCCCCTTCTTCTTTTTTAAATATTCTATTAGATTTTGTTTTGTTGTTTTTATTTGCATATCTTTCTTCTGTATTTGGTTATTTCTGTTTTTATTCTGTGCAAAGCACTTTGTATTTTCTTTTAAAGTGTTAATTGTTATTATTACCTGTCTGTATTGTCTGTCTGTCTTTATGTGTGTGTATAAATATATTTATATGTGTGTAGTTAAATGTATAAAAGCAGTTCTCGCTAGCATCGTGGTTGTGGTTTGACAGGAAGTTCCTCCTGACCAAGCCCATGCATATGGGAGCGGAGGACTCTGGCGTGTGTCAACTCCACGCCATCAGCGAGGACGCCGTCAGCGCCGGTCACGGAGCCACTTCCGGTACGCCTCGTCCGTGGTGCACCGTTCTTTTTTGTCGTTATTTTGTTTTTATTATATGTATTATATGATATATATGATTTATTGGTTTTCATTTAGCTATAACAGAATAAACGTATAAATCAGTGAGGTATACAATATTATGTGCAACGAATTCCTTAAACAGAGGTTGTTTCATAATAATAATACTTAATTGTATTTATGAAGCACTTTTCATTAAAGAAATCTCAAAGTGCTGTAGACGAGCTAAAACTATAAAACGCCATCTAAAACAAACTAACTGTCCAAACTAACTTCCTATATAAGAGGATCTTTAGGCTCTGTCTTGAGATTGCTCAGGGACTGTAGTGCCCTCATATGGGCAGGGAGGGCCTTCCAAAGACTGGGGGTAGCAGAGCGAAACGCCTGGTCCCCCATAGAGCGGGCCTTAGCCTGAATACTGATCCAGCAGTACAGTGAAAATAGTATGATGTATTGTCTTTTTGTACTATTGTTATTGAGCTCCCGACTGCAATACTTTGATTCCACTGCCATGCATTCATAACATATGGTTTTAATAACATTTCGAACAGCAGTAGGAGGGACTTTCAGTCTAAATGTATTTTTTTTTAAGGTTGCTCATTCTCAGACATACAGTTTCACAGCTATACATAGAGACAAAAAAGTTATGTTCAATAACAGCTGTTGATTTTCTTCAACAATTCCATAGTCGCTGTGTAACACGAATTCCGAGTATCCATGAATGAATGATTTGGCTTTCCCAAGCAAGTGCAGCTGGGTTCTGGGTTTCACAACTGTAGTTTTGGAGGCAGTTCATTTAAAAAAAGTTAGCCGAAGGTTTTGTTAGGCTTCAGCTCGGGGAGGAATCATGTTCCGGCTGATAAACATCTAGTGTACAAGCCACGCACAGGACTGTTGAGCGATGGATACTAAAAATGAAAATCTAAAAGAAACGTTGAGCACAGGAACTGCCGGATTCAGAGGCCTCAGAAAGACATGACGTCAACCTCACTGCCAGGACACAAAGAGACATGCAAACAGAAAGATGGCTGACCCCACCCCCTGGCCCCAAAAGTATAGCCCACCAAGTCAACCATGATCTGTTATCAAGTCAATATTAACCTTTCACACCCACTCAATCTCTTCCACCACTGGGCCAGGCTGAATGAGTTACAAAGCCATCATACATTTAGTGTGTCAGATGCCCTGTGGTTGTGTCCGGTACATGGGGAGGTGGCTTGACTAAATAAGAATTATTATTTAGTTTGTTCCTGTTGAGGTGTCCTAATGGGGCAGCCAGCTGGTAATCCCTCTGTAGTATCAACCCTATACCCACAGTACATACACAACACATAAAATAACACTGGTTGGAATACCTCTGGGACACTCCTTGTGGATGTCAGGTGTGTGTGTGTGTGTGTGTGTGTGTGTGTGTGTGTGTGTGTGCGTGTGTGTGTGTGTGTGCATATGGATAGGTGTGTGTGTGTGTGAGTGAGTGAAAGTATCTGTGTGTGTGTGTGTGTGTGTGTGCGCGCGCGCGCCTGTGTGTGTGTGTGTGTGTGTGTGTCTTTCTGGGTGTGTGTACACGTCTATGTGTGTGTCTCAAGGTAATGCTCTACCCTGTGTTCCGGCCCCTCACCTGCGTATTCCCCTTCTCTCCCCTCTCTCCCACCCGTCCCCGACTCAGGCGACGCGTGCGTGCCCGACATGGTGTCGTCCGACCAGCTCCCCAACGAGAACCTGAGCGCCGCGCTGGGCCAGAGGATCGTCTCTCCCAACCGGCTGGTGGCGGACGGCGCGTCCTACGCCCAGCTGGTGGTGGGCTTCCCTGACCTGATGGTGAGCATGAGGGCGCTAATGACATCAGTGTTATATTATGGCTCCAACAGTTATGATGTCACTTCTATATCATGTTTCTTGTGACGGCTTTTGATTATTATTATTATCTTTTTATATATATAATGAATCACCATAACTCCACACTTGATGAAAACTATTGGTGGTTACTATGGTGTACCTTATAATGTGGATGTGTAGCACGACGGAGCCTCAAACACATAATCAAGCCCTAAAGCCTGGTTCTTCAATGTCAGAGTAGATGGCAACACTAGGATTTCTGTCATCTTTTGTGTATAATTTCTCTCTCTCTCTCTCTCTCTCTCTCTCTCTCTCTCTCTCTCTCTCTCTCTCTCTCTCTCTCTCTCTCTCTCTCTCTCTCTCTCTCTCTCTCTCTCTCTCTCTTCCTCCCACCCTCCCTCCCTGGCCAGTCTCCTAATGAGGTGTACAGCTTCAAGAGACCTGTGAACCTATCGGACATGAAGAGCGGCGAAGGTGCCGGGAATCTCTTCTTCCGGGGAGGGGGAGGAGGCGGTCCTCGCGCTGGCCCGGCCAAACGCAGCAACTGCATCGGCCTGCTCTCAGCCAATCAGGTTGTCCGAGCTCTCCCGCCCACCCGGGTGCCCCTGAAGGAGATTTTTCCCAAAGGTCAGAGGTTGGAGGCCCTTGGATGAGACAGTGTGCTGAAAATTCTTACTGCACAATAACACTTAACATCGTAAAATTGTTGATATAAATTATGTTGACAAACCACGAAGAACACGTCATTGTCGAAAATCATTGAACTCATTCCCAGGCGTTGTTTCATGATAGAATGCCTGAAAACAAACAGGATGTACACATGTGAAATGGCTGTTCTCAATAGCATCACACACCACAGTGCATTTGTTATATCTGGAAATTAGCCTCTGTCTTCGTTCAAGCAACCATTCACCAGGGACGTACCTTCATCAATGCAGGTGGTTCCTTTGTTAACTCCCTTATTTCTATTTTGCCCTTCAGACGTCACCCCTCCCATGACAGCAGCCTACCTGGAGGTGACAGACCTGAACTCGAAGAAGCTCAAATATGTTCCAGTCCCAAGGTAAGCGCTTCACTTCCGTCCGCACATAATGTTATGTAGTCTATGGGCGACACATAATGTTTTAGTGGGCTGCAGCACCATCGAGTGGCCAGAGCCGTTACTACATGCTCACCTCCGGCACTATTATGTTCATTAAAGCTGTCACAGAGTTGTGGCCACTGTATTATTTAATTGTGACTGTAGGCTACTAGTAGTTAACAAATTAAAGGTTTAAATATCACATTCATGTTCAAATATAGTGCATGGCTACAAAGTTGCATGTTAAGGTTCTGGTCAGATGATTAACTAGATGGCCACTAATAGTTCTAAGAGATGTGACTAATAGTTTCAATCTTTCATTGTCAGGTACACTAATATTTCTTTTGGATTATTTGGTGTTATTTTAATTGTATTAGGGAAGAAATGTATTCAATGTAAATGTAACGTCTTACGCTGTTCAACAGATCATTCTTATTGGTGTATTTTGTAGGTAGGCCTTGATATTGACTGCTGTTATGATTTGCAGGTCAACATCTGTGTCGCCCTACACCAATTGGTTGTCCAAGGTGTCTGACTCAGACATTGTATTGGCCGCCCTGGGCTCTGGCAACGTGGTCACTGTTGACATGGGTGGTTGTGTCCGTCTGTGGGAGACGGGATTGGACAACCTGCAAAGGTCTTTGATGGAGTGGAGGAATATGATTGGCTCAGATGATGGCAGACCAATACAGGTAATTTAACTTGATGTCTACGATAACAAATGTGTGCATTTTTATTTATTTTATTTGTTTAATTTAAAAGCACCTGCAGTTCTACTTCAAGCCACCACGAAGCAGTATTGTGTCAAAAATGGCTCCACATATACACAGTACCTAAAGGAGACTGGATGTTTTTCCCTGCTGTGGTCAGACACAAGCTACCCAAAACATTCCACATTTCATTCAAATAGGAATGTGTTCTTGCCCCCCCGCTGTGCTGGGTCTAGTGTGGGCGTCTCTGAATGAGGGGCCATTGTGCTGGTTAGGTCATAGGTTTGGCCCTTGTCAGGGGTCAGACCAGACCAGTGTCCTGGGTTCAGGGTGATAGAAATAGCGCCCCCCCCCCCCCCCCCCCCCCCCCCACACACACACACACACACACACACACACACACAAGGCAGGGTCTCTGGGAGCCATGTGGGCGCTGTCCAGATAGAGAAACCATTGTGCAATTTGGACGAGAAGCCCAGGCACAGAACAGGACCTAGAGAGGTCTAAAATCAGTGGGAAAGTCTTTCAAATGGGCCTGCAAGGGAAAGACGACTCCATGTTTGAGTACTGGAGAGAATTTACGAGAGATCCGAGGCGATCTGTTTGCAAAATCCTCTCAAAAGTCTAGCACCTAGCCTAGCCTGTGGTGCCAAAGAGCCAGCCCATCGCCTTGACCTTGGCTTGTGTTTGTCAAACACAAACACACAGACACACAAACACATACGTCCACTTATACATACACACATACACACACGCCTATAGTGCAAACTCCTGGCCTCTCCCACCCGGCTAAACACCCACATTGGTCAGTCCTCCTTTGATTAGGGCACCTTGAACTCGTGCCATAGGTCGTGCCGGAGACAGACTGTGCCCTGTGTTTCTTGTTAGCCCTCCGCAAACAGCAGCACCTCTCCTTTAACATGGCCTTCACCTTGGCCAGTGTGAGACCCCCTCTCTGCAGCCCCTACAAGTTAGCCATCGCTGTCTACACAACGTGCCACTGTGAGAGGTTCAACCTGTGTACATATGCTACAATACTCCACCACTTGCCAAATACCTTGCTTTTTCCTGACTTGGTTTAATAAGAAAGGGGAGCCAAGGTAGGGAAATGTGGAATGTTTCTGATGTAGCAGTTTTTGTTAAAGATTTACACTGGCAGCCGCGTCTCACGGTGCAAAGTATTCAGACTGCAGACTTTTATCACCGCGTCTGGTAGATTGGTGAGTTGGACAAGGACAAAGGATCACATTCCACAGCTCTGTTGCGGGCACATTAGGACGTGCGTGCACGTCCAAGTATGCATGCACACACAGACACACACACACACACACACACAAACACACACACGCTGAGACCCCTTCGTATACACACATACACCTACTTAGACCATAAGCGCTCACACATGAGCATGCACACACACGGACACTGTCGTATACACACATACACATACACACACCATAATCAAAAACACACACACACACAGACACCGTATACACACACATACTTCACACCTTGAACACGTAGGCGTGTACAATTTACCAACAAGACACACACTGTATGTAATAATAAGACTGAAAAGTAATTAACAAGCACAAAGCTCCTAATTTCCCATGACCCAGGATGTGATAGATGACTCATTCGATGACCCACAGTGGCCTTATTCCTGTATTTAGTTCAGAACATCCACACAATGGACGTTTTGTACTCGCCTGCATGCGTGTACAGGGAGAGGATGTGCGTGTATGCGTGTGCATGTCTGTGTGTTTGTGTGTGTGTGTGTGTGTGTGTGTGTTGTACAAATATTCATTGAAACATGTTTGTATGAAAAATCAACACCTATTAATACAGATATCCCTGCTCCCTATTTGGATTTTTGACTTTGACACACACACTTACGGCAGTGTGTGTTCCTCTAGATTGTGTGTGTATATTTGTGTGTGTGCTTGTGTGTGACTTGAGCTGAAGACATTGAGCTCACTTAATCTTGAGTTTGGGGCACTCAATCGAGCCCTCTCATCTATCTTGGTCCTCTGCTGCTGCTCCATTACAACACCGATGACATCACCTATCAACACATGTAAACACGCATACACACTAACACACACACACACACACATCCCTCAATCGCCCACATATATTGACACACACACACACACACACACATACACACACACACTTAGAGTGGCCGTCAGTCAAGTCCTTGGTTAAGCAGGCTGTCATGGGGGGTGGCATGTGCAGGTTGCTAGTCGGTACATGCACTGTCCTGTCACTTCTCATCACGCAGCTCTGTACATACAACGAGTTGGTTTGTGCACTGTTGGGTTTTGTTATGTTTTCAATGGTATTGTTCCACCCCTGTTCCTTAGTCCCATGCTTATCTACTGTAGCAACCAAATCAGTAGAGAGGCTACCACAACAAAAGCACACACACACCCACACATGCAGTCAGGGACACAAACAAGCAAAAGTCCACAGATCCACACACACACACACACACGGACGCAGATTAATTTATTCTCATGCACAGACATAGACCACAGGCCATAAATCTCCGCTCTGTCTCGAGGCGCCTAAGTGGAGAATCAGAGCATTTAACGAGCCTATTACTCCTTCACGCCAACCATAGACCATGGAATAGCAAGACAGCTGTGTGTGTGTGTGTGTGTGTGTGTGTGGGGGGGGGGGGGGTGTTTGGGTGTTTGGGTGTGACGGATGCACAGATTCCCACAGAACGTTAAGAAGAAACACCCGCCTCCTTTTTTATTAGTCATTATTTCGCTCTTTCTTCTTCTCACTCTCCCTGTCTTTCTGTCTTTTTTCTTTCTTTCTTTCTTTCTCTTGTAATTTATTTGTGTCTCCAGGAGATCTACAGGCCTCGCTGATGTAACCGTGCCTAACCGTGTGGCAGCATAGTCCTGCCGTTTGTGTGTGAAAGAGAGAGAAACTGAGAATTAAAGGTGCTGTACGTACGATTCTAGAGAGTTGTAAAGAGAGAAAAGAGCAAGATGTAGAAAATAAACAACCTAAAAAATGTCCACTCCCCCTCTGCTCCCTCCCTCCCTACATTTATCCATCATTGAGAACTGTTGATTTCAGGCACCTGTGATTGACAGGCGAGGTGGATACCCCGGACCAATCAGGGGGCGATCTAAAATCTAAATAGTCTCATACGGAGGCAGGTGTGCACTCAACCAGAACAGATATTCTCGCAGAGCATTTCACCCACTAATATCTGACAGACGGCTATGGCTATTACACTCAAATAGCTCCTACATCATTTACTTACAGCACCTTTAAGCGAGTGCAATTGCCAGCATTAGACGGTCTGGTGGTCCATTTAGTGTTAAATTGCCAAGTAGCGGGCGGGTGTTTTATCTTAGTGGTGGTCAACCAACCAGAGATGATGAGTATAGCAACTATGGGAAACGGCAGCACCCCCGCACTGTGTCACTGTGACAGTTGGAGGAGAGAAGTCCCACCCGTCGCCACTGTACTCACGGTCTTCACCGACCCCATGTGGAAGAAATCGGACCCATCAACAGTCATTCAGCGACTCACTGTGATTCCCACCCCTATGAGAACTAACGCGGGAATGCTGTTGATACTGCATTGGTGACCATGGTAACATGAGAAGACATACACACACACACACACACACACACACACAGGCCGGTCCAGCTTGTCTCATGCTTTTCCGGAACACACGGCTGCCGGCCAGACATCTGAGGCCGTCCTCTCACCGGGTCTCAGAACGCTAAACTGAACCCCTCACACACTCGCCATTATGTAATACGTCCCCAAATAATGTGTTGGTCAGGCCTGCGCGGAGCCCTGGTATGCCTCCGTCCAGCAGGATGGCCGGCCCAGAATAGAAACCTTCCCATTCAACGTCTGGTGATGACGTGCGTGTGTGCATGTGTGTGACCGTCAGCGAGCTATGTCTAGTCTGGTGTAAGCCTTTTGAAGACCCTGTTTGTATATTACATACATCCATCCATACACACCTTTCCTTACATGGTGCAGGTATGTGTGTGAGGTGAGCTCCATGGTTATTTCCTTCCCATGTGATGCGTCACACAGGTATGGGTGTGTAATGGGAGAGTGGCCGCGGACCAGAGGTGAGACCCTTAAAATGTGCGGTGACGTCCGTCCGTGACCTCTGACCTCTTACATCACCAGTGCACTGTGACACGTTGCTCTCTCTCTGGTTACGGGGGTTAACACTGTTAACACTCTTGGACACACACACACACACACACACACACACACACACACACACACACACACACACACACACTAAACTTGGATCCAGCAGTCCTACTATGTTATAGCAGAACCTCTGTGGGGAGACAGCGCAGAGCCTGCAACGGAAACCAGAAACTGAAATGGGTGGAACACATTCGCATTTGAGTGGATGAAGCTTTCAGAAGGGTATTTTAATAAGTGTATCTCTACATTGGCCAGTCTACACGATGTTGATTTGAAACCTTTACAGACCCTTTTTTGAAGAAGGTCTGTGTCCCGGACAGGATATTTTAGCTTACCTTCCCACTTGAAAAAGATTACTAGTGCTGGCTAAATTTGTGTTCGCCAATTCTGCCCTTACAGGTCCTTGCCTCCACTAACATGATTGGTCAAAAAACAATATGAAGCGAAAGAAAGGGAACCCAGATTTGAGCTTGTCTGCAATCAGACTTTAGACTACTAATCTAAAAGTGTGATTAGTGAGACTACACACAGAGACACATGCACAGCCAGGTTTCTCCCCATGGTACTCTGTCATACATGTGAAAGTCATACACAACAATGCCTCAGCCATGCAACTCTGTCAATTTACATGATGTGCGCGTGTGTGTTCCAGCTGTGTCAATGGGGGTGTTTGTCATTGTCCGTTTTTTCGCTGATTAAATGTCAATGAAGACCTCTATCCTTAATCCTTATTGTCCACAGCAGGCACAGCTGAGCTAAAAGTGAGCAAAAGTGTGTTTTGTGTGAGTGTGTGTGTATGTCTGCATGTGTGTAGGTGCATGCTTGCATGCGTGCATCTGTGTGTTGTGCTCACTAGCACTAGTTTAAGCATTGTTTTGCTATCAGGTCTCTTGCAAAATAGGTGCTCCACCTCAATGAGACAAAGCTGTATTAATAAAGGTTGAATAAAACAATAATTAAAAATCCATTGCTTAAACATGCAATGGGGTCAGACATGTGCATGTGCTCACAGATTATTCCAATTAGGCGGGCAGCAAAAAACAGTGGACAGAGGCCTTAAAATGTAACCCCTGTCTGTATAATCCACTCGTGATCCCTATCTCCTTCCTAATCTAAGCTAAGTAGAGATCTCTGCTGACTCAGCACTTGTCCGGCTCCAGTGTAGAGAGAGAGAGAGAGAGAGAGAGAGAGAGAGAGAGAGAGAGAGAGAGAGAGAGAGATTTAATGAAGACTTAACTACATTGAACTAATTTACATTAGTCCACAGCATCATGGATATGCGTGTGTGTGTGTGTGTGTGTGTGTGTGTGTAAATGAGATCAAATGGTGAGTTGCGGGCAGTGTGGCAGCAGAGGGGGTGGTCTCAGTGTCTCCTGCTGCTGGCAGATAAGTCTCCGTACCAACGGCCTTTTACCATGATGCAATCAGAACACTGTCTGCTAGCCTTTACCATGATGCAGTCAGAGCACTGTCTGCTAGCCTTTACCATGATGCAGTCAGAGCACTGTCTGCTAGCCTTTACCATGATGCAGTCAGAGCACTGTCTGCTAGCCTTTTACCATGATGCAGTCAGAGCACTGTCTGCTAGCCTTTACCATGATGCAGTCAGAGCACTGTCTGCTAGCCTTTACCATGATGCAGTCAGAACACTGTCTGCTAGCCTTTTACCATGATGCAGTCAGAACACTGTCTGCTAGCCTTTTACCATGATGCAGTCAGAACACTGTTTGCTAGCCTTTACCATGATGCAGTCAGAATACTGTCTGCTAGCCTTTACCATGATGCAGTCAGAACAGTCTGCTAGCCTTTACCATGATGCAGTCAGAACACTGTTTGCTAGCCTTTACCATGATGCAACCAGAACACTGTCTGCTAGCCTTTACCATGATGCAGTCAGAACACCAGATCTATGGAAACACAATCCCCTGCACCATCACATGACACCCCCTCCTTTCAATTCCTATGTAAGACTATATGTCACTGCAGGGAATACTACCCCCACACACACACACACTTTTACATACACTCTCTCTCTCTCTCTCTCTCTCTCTCTCTCTCTCTCTCTCTCTCTCTCTCCCTCCCTGTCTCCCTGTTTCCCTCTCCTCTCTCACACACACTCCATGCCTCATGCCAGACTCTGGCCGACTGCCTGGTCCTCGTGTGAGCCAGCGTGCTGATCTTGGCTTAGAGGAAGCTTGTGTGTGTGTGAGAGAGAGAGAGAGAGAGAGAGAGAGAGAGAGAGAGAGAGAGAGAGAGAGAGAGATTAACCACGGCAACCCCCCTATTACCCCTGGACCTCTCTCTCTGACTCACTCACTGTTTTGCATGGTAGTCTCCCCACATCTGATAGTGTTCCTGTACTGGAAGAACTGCAAAGGGTGCATTGAGGAAGTGGGAACACAGGGGAAACTGTGTGTGCATGTGTGACGGCAAGAAGATGAACAAAGACATCCCATGAGATACTATTTGTTTTAAATTGTGCTCTTCTGTTTGAGTTTGGCGTTCCTGGGAAGCATGCTTTGTTCTGTAGGAACAATAGATCACCTCCAGGAGCAGGAGCGGAAGCCAGGGTCACATGACCAGGGATTCATCTGATATACACACAGACACACACACACACACAGACACGTTCCCATGCACACACACACACACATACCCACACACATATACACACACACGCAGACACACAACCACACACACACACACACACACACACACACACACAGATGATAAGCATCGGGGGGCATGAACAGGAAACATTTAGTCCCAACTGTGTATTCATCCATTGTTTAAATCACATTTCACAAGTCACATTTCATCACCCCCCCCCCCCCCCCTCTCTCTCTCTCTCTCTCTCTCTCTCACTCTCTGTCTCTCTGTCTCTCTGTCTCTGTCTCTGTCTCTCAGATAACGGTCCAGAGGGACAGTGGTCTGGATGTCAGCGGCCCCAAACATGGAAAGATTGACGCCCAGAACACTCCCCACGTGGGGGGGAACCAATGGGCCGGGGGCACCGGTGGGTACCTGTGATTTGGCTCTCTTTCACTTTTGTTTGGGTAAATTGTTTTTCAATGAAAATCAATGGTAGCTGTATCCAATCAGTTTGAATCAGTTGAAAAACTAAAATGATCACAACACTACATGTCGAATCAGACCACGATGTGGAATCAGAATCAGTTTATGAGCCAAGTAAGTATCAACGTACAAAGAATTGGCCTTGGTGCACTGCTTTTTAGGGCATGTGAAACTGTCGTTGAATCACGGCATCTTTGTCCTCACCACTCTTCTTCCTCCTCCACCTCTTCCTTCTCCTCCTCCACCTTCTCCTTCTCATCCTCCACCTTCTCCACCTCTCCTTCCTCCTCCACCTCCGCCTTCTCCTCCTCCACCTCTTCCTTCTCCTCCACCTCTACCTTATCCTGCTTCTTCTCAACCTCCACCCTCTCCTCCTCCACCTTCTCTTCCTCCCCCAACCTCCTCCTCTGGTCTCCCTGCAGGAGGCAGAGACACGGCGGGCCTGGGGGGCAAGGGGGGTCCCTACCGGCTGGACGCCGGCCACAAGGTGCACCAGGTGTCCCAGGCGGAGAAGGACGCCGTGCCTGAGGAGGTGCGCAAGGCGGCACGCGAGATGGGCGAGAAGGCCTTCAAGGAGAGGTGGGCCTGGCCGACCAATCACAGCACAGTAGCGCCACCCCTAACCCCTCACTCTAAAGCAGGCAGCATACTTCTTGTAGAAAATACATTTGCACAAAATGACGTGATTGCAGAGAATACGAAGCAACGCATACCTTCTTTTCGACACTTCTTGCGCCGCCAAGATTTTGTAACTTGCAGAGATCTCCGCAGATGACGGCAATGAAAACATTGTGGGTGATAAGTTAAAAATAAAGGCGGGCGTGAGTGTAAACTTCTGACTTAGACTTAGTCCAGGACCAAGTGTGCATGGCTTCTTGGCTACATTGGACACAAATTTGCGGAACTCGCATAGCTGTGTGTTGGACCATCTGCCAGAGTCATCTATACTAGTGAGTGCTTGGCAACGTTGGACTCACACATTGGACAGTGGCAGTGAAATCCAAATATCTGGCAGTCACTTCACACTGTTAACACAACCCTTCCCCTGGATGACCCGTTCATGCTTCTGCCCCAGAGGTTGGGGGTAGGGTACCCCTAATGTAACCCTAACCCAGAGGTGGGGAGCAGGACCCGGCGGTCCACTTCTCGTGGTATTGAGCCTGTGGAGGTGTGCAGATGTTTTTTCTCCTCCTCTGGAGCCCTTCCCACTGCACCGACCGTCTGATGTTTTGCAATCTGGATAATGTGGAACAGGTGTGGGTCTAAGAGAGTGTTAGTGTGTTTGTCTCTGTGTGTGTGTATGTCAGAGTGTGTGCGTGTGCTCGTATGTGTGTGTGTGTGTGTGTGTCATAGTGTTTGTGTGTGTGTGTGTGTGTGTGTGTGTGTGTGTGTTCTAGGGGGCTAGGGGTGGAGAGGGCATCCCTTTCAACAGCTCCAACCATGAAGGCTTTCTCTGTTCAAACAGTCTTCTCTTCACTCCCCCCTCTCCCTTTTCCACTCGCTTTCTCCCCCCTCTCTCTTCTCCTCCTCCTCTTTTCTCTTTTCTCTCCTAAACCTTCCCATGTACCCCATCCTGCAACACTGAGTGCTTTCACATTGACCTGGCAGCCCCTCTGCCCTTCTCATCTCCCTTTCATTATCTGTCTCCACACTTCAGCTCTGCTTGCCGTATCTCTCTCGCTCTCTCTCTCTCTCTCGCTCATTCTGTTTCCTTATCTCTCTCTTTCCTCCATGTCTGCCTCTCTCCTCTGTGCTCTCCACCCCACACGCTAACTCACAACAACTGTCAAACGTTCTCTCTTTCCCCTCTGTCATTCTCTCTTTCTGTCATTCAACATCTCCTCTCGGTCGTCACCCACCCAATCCGTTCTAAATCAACAAACAAACGGCAAAATCTCTCTGTCTGCCTGTCAGTCTGTCCATCCATCCGCCTGCCTGTCTGTCTGTGTTGAGCTCCAGAGTCTAGCTCCGTCCTGTAGCTAGATGCAGAGATGCAGTTCTGCTTCCAGGTAACTGCCAGCCTTTCCCCTTGACAGGTCAAACATAGCACCTGGCAAGCACGTTTTGTTCTAATAATCAAGCCACCAATCAGAGCCGCTCGCACTTGCTCTCTGAAGCTGCACTATTGTCAGTCGCTCCGTCAGTGGTACAGATCTTTACTTCGCTTAAGGGGATGGTGTCATTCACATCGTAAAATCCTGATACACACACACACACAGACACACACAGTTGCACTCATTCACACTGCAGACATCTCCTCAGAATAACTTCTTTTTCTTTTTAGATTTTAACTAAATCTTTTTGGGTTTCTGTTGAATGCTTTGCTTCTGCTTCTGTTTCTACCATGGTCCTGACGCCAGGTTTCACTTCACCGGCTCTGACTTTATGACCGCTTCTCATTCAAGCCAAGCTCTATGTCTTTGTCTCTCTCTGTCTCTGTCTCTGTCTCCTGGAACTGAAAGTCCTGGAATCTGGAGGAATAGAATAGTCTTGGTAGCTGTCCAGTCCCTTTTCTCTCACTCAGACACACACAGACACACACACACACACACACACACACACACACACACACACATGAATCTGAGAAAGTCACAATACTAGGCTGGCCTTTGTAGGTGGAGTTGATGTCTGGTAAGAATGAGAAAAACGTATGAACCAAAAGGTGCACGTTTCCTTATGTCAACAGCATTTGTGTTAGTGGTATTGTAAGATTTCAGTAGATATATTAATATGGAATACTACAAGCTAAGATCAATGATGTAACTGTTACTTAATACCATGGTTGCTAGCTATCCAAACTCACCATTTGTACCACTTAATCATTGAAACGGTTGAAGTTACAATCACTCATTGAAATATAAATACAAAATGTATTGCTCACAGCAGAGTTTTCAAGTGATTGGTGACAGTACTGAACTGTGAATAAACACACAGCCAGCCACCTGTTAGACAGCGGCAAGATTATGCAGGCATGTGTGTGTGTGTGTGTGTCTGTGTCTGTGTCTGTGTCTGTGTCAGTATGTCTGATTGCATGGCTGATGAAGGTGCAGTCTACACATCCCACCCTTATCACTCTGTTCTCTGCTACAGTCACGCAACTACACCACACACACACACACACACACACACACACACACACACACACACACACACACACATACAGGCATACAGATGCTGGCCTGCTTCAAGTCATGACACATCCATCCCATAATCCCACTTTAGATTACTTTGCTAATTCTATACTGTGGTCTCGTCATGCTGCTATTGTCACCTAAGGCTTCTAACACCTGGGGATCACACACACACATGCACGCATGTATGCACACACACACGCGCGCACACACTCACGCATACACACACACACACATACACACACACACACAGGTACACCCACATTAATTGGTGTAGCAGGTCTTTTTTCTACCCTTTAATAGATTAATGCTTTGTGTGTTTGTGAGTAAGTGTGTCTGTGTTTGCGTGTGTGTGGATGTGTGTGTATGAGAGATGGTGTACGTAACACAAGACAGATGACAACCGCCCATGGGATTATAAACATTATTTTACCTTGGGACCAACTCCTGTGTATTTCTCTCTCTCTCGCACACACACATACACACACACTCACACACACATTAATTGCTGTCACTGGTTCACTGGTTTCTTTCTATCTGTCTGTCTGTCTTTCAAATTCAAACCAAGAGAGTAAATACTAATGCATAGATCATTTTAATGATTCTCTCTTTCTCCTTCTCTCTCTACCTCACTCTCTCCCTCTCTCTACCTCTCTCTTCCAGGTTGAAGGAGATCAATATGAGTGAGTACGATGCCACCACATACGAACGCTTCTCACAGGCGGTGAGAAGACAAGTGCAGTCCCTTCGAATCATCCTCGACAGCCTACAGGTGTGTGTGTGTGTGTGTGTGTTTGTGTGTGTGTGTGTGTGTGTGGGGGGGGGGGGGGTTGTCAGAGAGAGAGAAAGAAGAAATAAAGGAATGGGCAAACTGAATTCAAACAGTATTTAATCAAATATTAGAAATTACATGTTGAATTAGGAGAGTCAGTCTTAATGGCTGAAATAATTGTTTTTTGTCTTTTTAATTTCACCATTATTAACCAGGTAAAGTGTCATTAAGATTCAAAATCACACATTTGACATACAAGAGGTTGACCAATACTCCATATTCTTCAGAGTTGATACTTAAATAAAAAATGAGCATTCTACAGATTGACACATTTCTCTCAAAATAGTGGTTTTGTTGCAATTACTGAATGGTGTGAGAGGTTATGGCCCAGAGAAGACTGGAGATATATTTCCAGCAGATATAAACGACCCATCTGGACTCCACTGGACTCAACTGGACAGTGCAATCTGTACTGACATCATATCCCTGATTATAAAACAACAATGGGTTCATCTCAAACGACTCCCTACGCATTACTAAAGAGGAGGGGGCTCCGTCCCTCATGGAGCCCCCTGATTGGCTGAACACTGTATAAATATCCCTGGGCTCTGGGTGTGGTTGTTTAGTAGGCAGGATGTGATGTCCTCCAATTGCCAATTTTTGTGTGCCTCTGTGTGTGTCAGTGTGTTTGTATGGAAAACAATGCTGCATGTGACTATGATTACAGAGCCCACCAGGCCTCCGTCTATTATCCCCTCGTCCAGGTGTGAAGCTGCCATGTTTACTATTGGCGCACGTGTGGGTGTGGGAGTGTATGTGCCCCAGTGCTGGCTTGTTCATGTGTGTGTGTGTGTGTGTGTGTGTGTGTGTGTGTGTGTGTGTGTGTGTGTGTGTGTGTGTGTGTGTGTGTACCATGTCACTCGTTCGGTACACGTGCATCCACGTCCATCCAGGTGTTCAACAATGCCCCACTTGGCTCTGAGCCTGAGCGCACGGCTATCGCCACTGGTATCCCACCGACCCCGCCCACCACCCACGCACCCAAACCCCTCACCCACGCACCCAGCACGCCCCCTTTCAACACGGAGCTGGATTACAGCGCTCGTAGCGGGCTAAACACTCCTTAAATCATGTCTTTTTCCTCCGACCTCCTGGTTAAAGTGACTGCTTTGAACTCATACGCGAATGCACCCATTCATCCATACCACAGACACGCAGCAGACTCACCAAAACAAAACAAGCACATACACACATCGTAGTTGGGAGGTAAAGTGCTGCTACAGTTTTGTTCCATCCAGCAGTCCACCCTCCACCCCCGGGGTAAACCCTGATCTCTGTTTATCCTTCAACAACAGCCTGGGTTGCCAGATACAAACACGGGACTCCCCCTTAGCCGTTTAAAGAGAGAGCCTTCTACCATGCTACTATTATGTAAATATGGCACAATTTCCACTCATCACCATCCCCGGAAGGATGGATCCCTCTTTCTGCATTCCTTCTCAAGGTTAATCATTTAGGGAGGTTTTCCTTGCTCTTTTGGGGGCTATGGTTAGGGTGAGTGTCATAAAATGTGGCCTGTTAAGCCCTTTGAGGTTGTAACTGTTATAAAGTGCTATACAAATAAAATGTACTTGACTTGACTTGGCTTCAAAGTGGAGCTCGTCCTATATATGTATCGCCGTCAACCTTTTATCATTTCTTACTTAGGTTAGCATGTCTACAGCAGGTGTACGTGTGTGTGTTCGTGTCTGCATCCGTGTGTGCTTCTGTTTTTACTCGGGTACATGTACTGCTGGTTCATAATCGTCCCTAGCTGTGACCTCAGCAGTGACATGATCGTATCTCACACACACACAAACACAAACACACACACACACATCCGTCCTACAAGCACGCATTGCAAACGTGCCTGGGAAGTAGGACCATTGTTTCAGCTGTCAACACGTTCGGAAGTGCTCATGACACATTTGTACATTCTGTGTGTGTGTGTGTGTGTGTGTGTGTGTGTGTGTGTGTGTGTGTGTGTGTGTGTGTGTGTGTGTGTGTGTGTGAGAAACATCAGTGACCTGTGTTATCTGGTGTGTAAACATGCGTCATGTTAAGTAAAAAACAACGACTGGTATGCCATCGTCAGAGTTCTGTACTACCGGAATACAGACTTAGAAAGTGGAGATCTATTTCTGTTTTTGTAATAACTCCAACTACACACACTGAAGTGAGTTAACCGTAAATGGGCTCTGGTTCGAGTCCTGTCTGTGCTACCAGGAAGTGTCAATAAAAAAGTGGAATGTAGTGCAATTCCTACCTTATATATTTGGCCAACAAACAGCTAGAGGCCCCGACACTATGGAGCTCCACCCAAGGCTCCTCCACGCCTGTGGGTTTGGCTTCCTTCTTTACTTTGGTCCTCTGCTGTTGAGATAGAAATTCAGATATTTGTGCCTGGATGGTTCACCTCTGTCTTTTGTCAGCCATTGTTACAACTGACCGTTGGTAATGTATATTGATGTATTTTAATGACTGTGGGTTGTGTGTGTGTTTGTGTTTTTGTGTGTGGGGCAGGCCAAGGGAAAGGAGCGGCAGTGGTTGAAAAACCAGGCACTGGGAGATCTGGACGATGCCAAGATCATAGATGGACTGACGGGGGAGAAGGCCATATATAAACGCAGAGCAGAGCTTGACCCTGAGGTAGGTAGGTGTGTGTGTGTGTGTGGCGCGCGTGTGTCTCCAAAATGATAAGAAGGTCCTTGAAGGTTTTTTAAGGTTAACCCTTTAACCCTCAAATATTCTGTGGGGTTGAGCTCCACCTTTGCATAAAGGTGACCTTATCTGTCAAAAGGTACATTTCAGTGGTCGCTTCGACACAAACATACACAAACACACAATACACACTCACATACAGACACACACTATGGACACGGTTCCTACAATTATCAAATACGCTCACTCACACTCAAACCAAAGTATGCATGTCATGTTTTTGCTACCTCATTTAACTCCGCGCCTTGCATACTTTTGGTTTTGCTCTGAAATCTAAAATGGTCCCCAGAGGTATAATTATATTGTCTTTCTAAAATCCTGGTGTCAGACACTCTCAGAGACCCGGGGAATAGAATGAATCACACTTAAATCTGTGTCCCGGGTTAATTGTGGTCAAGATTTATTGATAAAATCATTCATTCTTATACGCTCCCCTTTATTTCCTGTTTCTCTGTTTATTGTTGTATATGTATATGTATAGTGAGATATACATATATCTGATATATCCTGATCCAATCCTTCCAAGCCCAAAGGTACTGTGTTCAAGCCCCAATGTTCACAGCCCACCTGTAGGCATCCTTGAGCATATGCCCTAACCCCTACCTGCTCATTAACCCCTTGACTACCGCCCCTTTCTTTATGACCTTCCCCCTAAAACATGTCTAAATATATCAGCTTATAACTCGCAGTACCTGTGATGACCACATTCGTGAGACCACAGAAATACCTCCTCACCCCGTCGTAGTTAAGAGGTTAAATAAGTAACCGTAATCTACAACGACGTGAAGTCACCTATTATAAGTGACTGTGGGAGTGTGTGTGGATGATGGCTTGTTTAAACAGCCTCACCTGGCCTAAGTCAGACTGAATGGACTCTGGAGCTGGGTGAGGCTGCACACGCCTGCACATTGAGCAATCAGTGTGCACAGGTTAAACCAGCCATCCACACACACACACGGGAGAGATCTCCTGCATGGCAGCATGGATCACCATCGTCATTTATCATTATTTGCAAACCTTACAATACACTGGCTTCCAACATCACCACCCTGCATCTTTGTCTGGAGGAGCCCAGTAAAAGTCACCTAGTTGGAGTGTGGCAGCCACCTAGGTGGAGTGTAACAATGTCCAATGATACACGCCAATGTCCAATGCTTAACCTGTGCACACTGATTGCTCAATGTGGTTTGCAGCCTCCACCCAGCTCCAGAGTCCAATCAGTCTGACTCGGGCCAGGTGAGGCTGCTAAAACCAGCCACTGTACTGATGTTTCCCTCCCTGTTGGTGCGTGCAGCTGGGCAGTCCGCAGCAGAAGCCCAAGCGCCTGCGGGTGCTGGCGGACGTGTCGGGCAGCATGTACCGCTTCAACGGTCTGGACGGCCGGCTGGAGCGCTCCATGGAGGCGGTGTGCATGGTGATGGAGGCCCTGGAGAGCTACGAGCACAAGTTCAAGGTCAGCGGGGGACTCTGGGCCCGCGGGGCTGACCGTGGAGATGGAAATCAATTCCTTCCTTCCAATTGTGCTTTTTGTACATTTGGTGTGAAATTGAATGAAGGAATAAGAAGGGTATTCCTTCATTGAGATAAACCAATGTTTAAAACGAGCCAACACATGCAAGCAAATACACAGACACACACACACACACGCACACCCACAGACACACACCCATCATCCGAATCCAGGAATAGGTGAACGGGGAAAGACACAGCAAAGCGCGAAGCGATAACATAAAAATAAAGAAGGAGCACCGAGCCAGATCCTGAAAGAGATATGGACAGGGAAGTAGAAGAAGAAGGGATAAACATAGAGATGAGTAGCGGGAGAGATAGCTGTAAGGCGAGGCAAAGCTTGCATGGAGACAGACATCTTGGCCCCTGGGGGGGGGGCACTGTAGCCACCAGTACTAGTGATCGCGGATCAGTGTCACACATACACATGTGCACACACACACACACACACACACACATTGATATAATTTCACACACGAAAGTGAATGTCAACCGTTCGTTTGTCGATCGCCATAAGAGCTTTCTCAACTCATCTTACATAAATCTGAAAACTGATCAGTCATGACAGGACACACACTTTTCTTTGGATAAGTTAGTCACAGTTTAGGCAAGCCATAGCATGATAATACACATAATCTCTCACACACACACACACACACACACATACATCCACACACAGTTAGCACACACAAACCCACACGCACACACACACACCCGCGCTTTGGGTTATTTGAGCATGTGTAGTATTGACCTGTACACACGTAAAGCGATCTCCCCGGCCGACATGGCGTTCCGCATAACGTGTGTATTAATTACATGACCTTCTTTTATTAGGACACATTCAGGCGTTCCTCCCTCCCTCTGGGCCAGACCCGTTTCATTAGCTAGCTAGCTGGAGCTGGAGTCGCCCACACGGCTTAGACTTTCACATGAGACACACCGACGCGTACTTTAAACCCAGGCAACGGGTGACACACCTTATCTGAAATAACTGCAATATAACTAATGCGATGGCTACAGAAATAGCCATAGCGGAGGAGCATCGCGGTGCTTTTACAACATTATGTAAGCTAGGTCGCTACTCATGGGCCTACAGGATAGAATGTACATCCACAACAAGGTACCACCAGGGGTTATTGAAGCCTCCCATGGTGCCTAGTGGTGTGGGGGTGGGAGGGTTGGCTTGGAGGTGGCGTCCTGGTGTCAACCCTTGTAATGTTGTCCAGCGTTAGCCAATCCCATCGCATTCCAGACTTCACCCCTCCTGAGTTGGTGGGGGGAGCTTTGCATAGAGCTTTATCTAGCATTTCTATTTTTTATTTGGCCTCTCAAATGATCATAGTATACATATTGAATTTTGCATTCCTTTATAATGTTTATTTTTATTTTCCCAGAGGGCTTTCGGGGGCTCGTGTCCAATCAATCTCTTGTGGGTGTGGGCATCAGAAGCCCCTAATTCAAAGCGCTTTTTGTGATCTGTGTGATCTACTAGATGACCTTGAGTTGACCCTTGACCTTTCCCTCCCGTGTGTTCCCATGTCCGCTTCCCCCGGGGTTCTGGCGCCCCTCAGTACGACATCGTGGGCCACTCGGGCGACGGCTGCGACATCGAGCTGGTCCGGGCCGACAAGGTGCCCAAGAACAACAAGGAGAGGCTGAAGGTCCTTAAGGTGCGGGGCTGCCGTCGTTCCACCCCGTCAGTCACATCGCTCTACCATCATGTGTTCACTCACTCATTCATTCATAGAATTTATGCACACATTTCAAAGCCATCGTTTCCATCAACTGGACTTGAATTAATATCACACGTTTCTTCGAGTTCTTTGAATCATTTGGTTTTTTTCATGTTTTCTTTATATAGTAATACATTGTTTTTATTTTTATTTAGTCCTACATTATTTATTTATTTAATTTCAACTTTAAACTGAAACACTTTTATTTCTCTCGCTCTCTCTTCCCATCTCTCTCCCCCCTCTCTTTATCTCCCCCCTCTATCTCTCTTTATTTCTCTCTCCCTTCCTCAATCTCTCCATCCCTCCCTCCCTCCCTCCCTCCCCTCTCTCTCTACCTCTCTCTCTCCCTCCCCCCTCTCCATCCATCCCTCCCTCCCTCCCTCCCTCCCTCCCCTCTCTACCTCTCTCTCTCCCTCCCCCACTCTCTCTCTACCTCCCCCTCTCTCTCCGTCAGACCATGCACGCCCACGCCCAGTTCTGCATGAGCGGCGACTACACCCTGGAGGGGGCGGAGGCGGCCGTCCGGGAGCTGGCCCGCGAGGAGGCCGACGAGCGCTTTGTGGTGGTGCTGAGCGACGCCAACCTGGAGCGCTACGGCATCCCGCCGGAACGCTTCGCCCGCGCCCTGACCTCCGACCCCCAGGTCCACGCCTTCGCCATCTTCATCGGCTCACTGGGCGACCAGGCCGAGAGGTGGGGTGTGGGGGGCTGTTGGTTCGGGGGGGGGGGGGGGGGGGGGGTGATTGTATGTGTGTAAGATAGTTGTGCTCTGCTATTTCTCATGACACAACACGCGGTTGAAGCAGTAGTCTCTTGTATAAGAAAACAATTTGTTTAATGGGGAGGAGGACAATAAGGAAACAAGGGATTCAGTGTAAGTAACAATAACACATCATCATCTGCAGATGTGTGCCGTTGGGACACAGAGCAGAGACAAGATCACAGTGAGACGATGACAAACAGAAAGAGACCAACAACCAACCTAAGAAGAACATGAAATAAACGATGTACACACAAAGTGCTGGAGGACAGGATTTTAGAGAAAAACCGGCCGTTCCGACTAGTAGTCCTCTGATATTCAAGTGCCTGGCTGAGGCTATTTCTCTCTCTAGCTAGCCGGCAGCATGTGAGCCCACCGCAGTAAAGCAGGGCCCTGATCCAGTAAAACAGAGGCCACTTAGAGTCGCTGAAACATGCTCATGTCCCTTTGCAAATGCCTTTGTCGTCCAATCCCAGTTTAAGTCAGAGGCTTTTGCAGCCAGGACAAAGAGGGGTTAAGTACACCTTTTTTATAGCCCTCCTCTCCTGCCTCAGGCTCTTAAGGTCCCCGGGCCGCTGAACGTTTACGCTTCTCCGTTGTGGCTTGCTAGACCACGCGTGGCCCCATTCACAAGCTGAAAGGCTAAGTAGACAAGCCATCTGAGAGATAGGAGCTACAGCGTGACATCTCCCTGTGTTAAACAAAAATAAGCAGGAGAGAGAGAGGTAAAGAATGAAAAATGTGACCTTTTGAATGCTGCCTAAACAATTACACTGTAACTACAGACGCCAGGGATAGGCACACATTAACTTTGGGTGACCTAGGGTTTTCAAAACTACATGTTTAAACAGGGAATACACTAAAGGGAAGCATCATTCACAATCACCTGTATGGAAAAAATACTAAAATATTATGATAAAAATAACACAAAAGTATGACGAAAGACACCATCACCTCTACTAAAAAGCATGCACGCACCTCTGAATAGAAAGTAAAGGCATGTATCTTTTCCACAGTGGTAGTCTTGAGGGACCTCACAGATTCACATTTGAATAAAAATTGTACGCTACAAAACAGTTAGGAGAAGTGGTTAGGAGAGCAATTGGCCGGGTTGAACAGCTTGGCTCAGGGTTTGATGTTGGTTCCAGAGCTCCATGCGAATGACAGACATTGTCCCTATCCCCGTCCTCACACTCTGTATCAACTCCTCTTTCCATGAGCACATGTGCTGCGAGTGAGATCTCGTGCCGCACAGCTTCTCTCTTCTTCTCGCTGAGACAATATCTCATTGTCCAAATTTTCTGTCTCGAACATTCTGTCCTCCCAACGTTTTTGTTTTTGGCCGTTTGTTTCTGCAGACTACAGAAGACCCTGCCGGCGGGGAGATCCTTCGTCGCCATGGACACCAAGCAGATCCCGCAGATCTTGCAGCAGATCTTCACGTCCACCATGTTGTCCAGTGCCTGAACTGACACGGAGACACGAGTCGCGCACACACACACCCACACACACACACACACACACACACACACACACCCACCCCCACACACACACACATACACACACACACACACACACGCAAACCCACCCCAGAACGATGTTGGCCGGCTTTAAAACATATCGAGAGAATAACTTCTCACAGTGTGTCCCTCACCCACTCTCATTATTCCCACATTGGCTTTCAACCCAAGAGGTGAAACAGTTGCCTTTCTCAATACCAAGTCTAAAGATCAAAGCGCTAATTCTAGCGACAGAGAGAGGAAGAGCCCTGAAGGTGTAGTCTGCAAGAAATTGTTTGTTAGCCGCTTAGATGGGGGATATTGAAGCCACTGTCTTTAGTTTCGAGAGGGAAGGGACATGGTGGGAGGAGAGCCATGGAGGGAATGGGTGAGGGGGTGGGGAGAGCGAGGGTGGTCATGCAATTTCAACAGGCCGCTCCAGCGGGGGGGGGGGGGGGGGGTATTTTGCTTTTGGACACTTCCTGTCACATTTGTCCCCCCAGTCTGAAACAAAAATATTCCCGGCTCACATAGAGGAGCGCTGTCACGGCGGTGCCACCTGACACAAACTCAGACGGGCCGGCCAGTTTTCCCTCTGCTCCCCCGTGGAATGCTGGGATTGCGTCCTTTGTGAGACTGCACATGCTCAATATAGGCAGACGCCGTTGCACAACCCCCTGTGGTGTGTGTGCATGTGTCGGTGTGTGCTGTTGCTCACGTGTGTGTGTGTGTGTGTGTGTGTGTGCGCACACGCATGTGTGTGTGTGTGTGTGTGTGTGCGCATGTGTGTGTGTGGGTGTTTGTGTGCGTTCTCTTCCACCCCTTCCCTGTCGACATGCGCAGGCCTTTCCTTCCTAAGCGGAAGGACCCTGTGACGCCTTGTGCTCTTCTCAGTCCTGCAGGGAATCTCAGCTCTAGTTTTTTTTTTACCCTCTCCTCTTCCTCCTTCACACACACAGACCCATATACCACCTACTGTGACAGCGATCGTCCGCTATTGCGAGGCAGATTTGGCAAGGCGGTGTGTGAAGTGGCAGGGTCATGTCTGCGAGTAAAAAGGTTGATTTATCTTCTTTCGGTACTGTTCTTATTCGCCCGGTCTAACTGATTGGATCTGAAGAAGAGGTCTGTGGGACGGTGTGTTCCGTCTGCGTGCCTACAGAGATGAAGAGATGTGGTTTGTTTTTTAATCACTCGAATTCTCTTCCTTTTGGTGGGAAATGTTTTTCTACCCCACTACCACCCCTTTGTATGTTTAAAAGCATATTTTGTCATTTGAGGTATGTTTGTGACTGAAAACCTAGTTCAAATCATATTCTCCATTCTCAGTTTTAAACCGTTATGATTTCTCGTTACATATTTTTCTTTTAGGGCATTTATTGTCTGACATTTAGTTTGTTATTTAATTATCCTGTAATTATGTATTTAATATGTACAAAAATCAATAATCAATAAACAGTATACAAATTACACAGAAAATATAACTCATTTCCTTTTTCTTTACTTTTTTAAATGTAAATAAAATGTGTTATCATTTGCATAGCACTGTAACGCAATCTACCTGGCTATTGTTTTATGGTCCTGGAATATCTTGGAATAGCAGTATTGTATATTGTGGGCACATATTTTCATGGCGTAATGGTATTTGCCATTGAAAATATCAGTCTATCAGTTAACTGTTGTCGTGGGTCATTTTTGTTGAGTGCCTGTGTCATAACATGCAGCCAAGTGGTGTGTTTGAAGGGGAACTGGTAGTCCCATCTTCTTGTGATAGACACCATTTACTAGAACTCACTGAAAGTTCATTTAAGTTCAAATGCCTCAGCTTCTGCCATGGTTACTTGTTCCTCTCTCTCTTTCTGTCTGTTTCTGTCTTACCTCACGCTCTCTCTGACTCTCTCTATCTCTTGCTCTTTCTCTCACGCTTCTTCTTCCTCTTGTGCACTTTTGTTTCACTTATTCAATGCCGTGCTTCCTGTTTTTTTCCTAAAGGGTTATTTCCAGTTTTATATAACCGTAAAATCCCATGTTTGTACCACAATGTCCAACAATCCTTCATCTCAGTTCCACAGTCTCTATAATCGAATCCACACTAATATTTTATCGCAGTCATTTGGCCGTCCCGCTCCAGGGACATGCTCTGTTAGCTAACAACATATCTTCTATCTTTTATTCTTCACCTTTACGACACAGTTCCACTCCCACGCTGTGTGATCACCTCTCGAAATTACAGTAAAATGACACATCTGAATTTGAGTATTACTTGCTCACAAAAGGAAATCCCAGACACAAACCCACACAACCATACATGGCTGGAATCCACACCAGGTTCGGCTGTATGTATTTTGACGAGATCATAATAGGGAGAGAGATAAGACGTCTAGACGAGGCAGTATTGAGGCGCTTACTCACTTAATTCTGTAAATGCGTTCAGTGACTCTCTTTGTGAGTCACTTGCTACTCTGTTTGTTCACTGGCTGGAGAGGCCTGACCAGTAGTTTTTTTTCTGAATTGAGTAATATTGCTTCAATCTTTAAATAGAAACACAGTGTCTGTGCAGGGTAACGTTCCCCCTGTCTGATGTCATCACGTTTGAGTCAGAATCCTTTGTGCCACTTTACAAAGCCAATCCACACGGAACAACACACTAACACACACACACACACACACACACTAGGACAAGGACATGGACACACCTTTTTTTTTTTGCCCTAGTATTTCGTTTCAAGGGCATTTTTTTACATTTCCACAGCAGTAGTATTAAATGGTATGAAATACCATTTACTTTTTTCTATGTTGCATGATAGACCAATGTTTTATGAATCCAATGAAGAAAATACAGAAGTTTATTCTTTATTTTACAGGGGCATTGAAATAATTGTATGTAAAAAATGCCCTGAGCCCCTGTTCTTTTCTAACCCTGACACACACACACAAACTCACACACACACACACACACACACACAAACACACACCTACAGCACACATACACTTAAAGGGAGTGCCCTGTATGACCTTTGGTGAGGGACTGTGATGCAGCATGATTTAACCACAGTGAGTGATTGATTGAGTGGGTGAGCGAATAGATTTTTGTCCAGCAGTGTGTGTGTGGGAAAAGATTGGACACAGGAGGCTTATATCTCAATCCTGTGTCTCTACAGATTGTGCTGATGGATGCTAGACTGTTGGCGAGTGTGGTAGCTAAGGCAGAGCCTCTGTACTGGACATGTGCATGCCGTCTGTTTGTTTACATACTCATGCATCCATCAGTATTCCGACCGCCTAAAAATAAACGTGTGTGTGTATGTCTGTGTGTTTTTATGAGTCTGTTTGCTTGTTTAAAACCCACACATTTAGGGTTGTTGTTCAGACAGATACTTCGCCGCAAATGTCTGAACAGCAGCCAGAAATGTGTGGAGTATTTTTTATAGGTAAAGGCCCTGTGGCTGTTTGTGTGTGTGTGTGAGTGGGAGTGTGAGTGTGTGCATCTGACTGTGGTATTGAATAAGAAACGGTATTAAAACCATGGAATGCAGGAAGCTGATAGGTAGGAGGAAGTTGTGATGTCATCCTACCAATTTGCACCCAGTTATAGAGGCTCATGGGAAACGTTCCAACAGTCAGTGTTCTGTTCTTACCTGTACAAACATTAGTCAACACAAACTGCTCCACAATCCCTCATAGCTACTACAGCTACATTCATAAAAACACAGGCTTTCATCAGCCTGAAATGTGCCTGTTAGGAACAGCCTTGGGTGTCAGTTCATTATGGTCATTTAATATAAGCGTGTGTGTGTGTGGGGGTGTTTGAAGTGTTCCTGTTGAGAGAGAGAGAGAAACTATCCCATTTCTTTTTGGCGGCAGCAATAGATCCCTCTGATATGTCGAAAGCCCACGGATGACCACAAACTAACGTGCTGAAAGACCCGTTCACACACACACACACACACACACACACACACACACACACACACACACACACACACACACACACACACACGCACACACACAAGCACACAACACACACACAGAAAACCGGACCACCTGACACCTACCCTTGTCAAGCTGTAATTGAGTTGTACATTTAATCATGAGGAGGCTCTTAAGGACGCCTTGCTGTTGACAGAGAGACAGACGGAGAGCCTGAGAGTATCTGACGCAAAAATGCTGACATGCAAGATATGTGGTGCGGGCAGACGGACACACAGACAAGCTGGCTGGCAGCAGACCCACCGGCCAACAGGTGGACGGACAGACGTGCAGACTGGCCAACAGCAGAATAAAACGATAAAATGAAAGGAAACCATTAACATAACAAGATTAGAATACTAATGTGGAATACATTTTACTCCACTGAGATATCATGTTGATATTCCCTCGTCCATTTTGTTACTTAGCGTGGCAGATACGATTTCAACAGATTTACTTATATATGGCTCTGGGAGTGTGTATGGGGGCACAACAATATCTTGTCATGGGACACCCCGTTAGCCTGGCTGTTGAGTAACCCAGGTAAGCGTAGCCTGCCCACTGGAGCTGAACTAATAGCAGGGAGGAATGGACCACAGAGCGAGAGAGGGGTTTGCTTTTCCCATATAGTATTAAATAGGACCCCCCCCCCCCCCCCCCTTTCCTCCTCCTCAGATTTGTAACTGTCCATGACTGCGGTCTCCATAGACTCCGTTCCAGCCCCCAGAATGTCAGTGAAGAGCAGACGTCACAAACAAAAAGCATGTGATCTTAGCCACAATCAGCGGTGGGTTAATATTTTCAAGCAGTCACGCCAAGCACATTAACCTCATTGCATTTTATAATAAGTACATACAGTGAAGGAAACTATTCTGTTGTAAAAGTTATTTAAAAAGCTGGGTTAATACTAATATCTTCTAGCTGTTTCCACCATTAGATGATTTTGTTAGTCATCACGCGGCTTTGTGGTTCTGATTCAATGACATCATCTCAGAGGATGTGGTTTTGACCTCTGATTCATTTTCCCTCATTAATGTATGATAATATCGTGGGCTTGACGACCACTAAACACTGTTCTGTCACCGTGATGGACATTTTTGTTGTAGCGATCAATTCGTTGTTGCTAAGTGTCAGCATTTTTTGTATCACATCTGTCAGCAGAATCCATCCGTTTTTTTTACATTAATCATACAAGTTTAGAAAATTCAGAATGAAAAAGTATATAC
>JACYXH010000592.1:2641026-2753526 GCA_026745465.1 Lota lota
CTGAGTTTTGATCTGCAGTTATTCATGTGTGTGTGTGTGTGTCTGTGTGTGTATGTGTTTGCCTGTGTATATGTCTGTGTATGTGTGTGTACATGTGTGTGTCTCCGACTGGACGGGCCTTAATTACCTCAACGCCAAAGGAAATGCCAGTGTGTCTGAGCAGCCTTGTTTTCTTCCTCTCCTCCTCTGCACAGCTGACACCGTCCCAGCACAGCTTCTGTGCTCTGATCTGCGCCATGGCGACCAGATGCCAAGTTAACGTATCCTTAGCAAAAAGTCAAAATGCAATATCACCTTACCGTTGCGTGTTCACACAGGAAGCAGGGAGCTGGTGCTGAGATACATGCTAACATCCACAAGGTTCAATGTAAGAGATGCGGAGTGGCCTTTGGTGCACTGGCTTGACATTCCCCATGTGATACTGTTACCCGCTGGAATGCCGGACATTAAAAACACACAGCAAACATATTTACAGATCTTTAAAGTGCGGCATTCCGCTAAACAGTCACTTTAATTTAACTTCCGGAATCAAGATTTTTGCGATAGCCAATATTCTCTGTGGAAATATTCAGATAAGACAAGATTGCACTTTATTCCCCGCAGGGAAATTCCGGTGTTACAGCAGCAACAGTGGACAGAACAATACAGATAAACACAAAAATATCAACTAAATACGGACAAGATCTCTCCCGCTAAGTATGTAAAACAATGTGCAATACAATATGTGCAATAATAATAGTGTGCAATAATACAATAATCACAACAATAGTAGAAAAAAGGTTAGCAGCAGACCTCAGAATAAACTGTTATGCATTAGTGTACAGTTTACACCAAAGCACCCAGATGACACCACGCCTCTCAGTACACTGTAAACCCAAAGGAAGTTGTACGAGGAGACTGGCTGAAATAAAAACTATGATCATGGTATTATGGGCATGGAACACAGGCTCCTGACGAGCTGTTTAGAAGTGGACCGCCTAGACCTGTTTTTTCAACCTTGTTAAACCTTAATCTAGACTTATAGACCCACAGTTCCAGTGTTTTCTGTGGGCCTCCAAGTTGACTTACGGCTTTTAAGGTACACACACACTCAGTCACACACACACACACATGTGACAGCCGTAATTCCCCTATTTATAACAAAGAGTGAGGGTTGAGCGAGGGCCTTCGGGACACGCACCGTCTTGTTCCGTCTTCAGCTGCACTTTCCTACCCCTCTGGCCGCCTGGCTGTTTGTTTGTACTGCGGTGAATGAGGGAGAAGGGAGGGAGGGAGGGATGGAGGGAGGGAGGGAGGGAGGGAGGGAGGGAGGGAGGGAGGGAGGGAGGGAGGGAGGGAGGGAGAGGAGGATGAAAGCTTGTCGATGCAGAATGATGAAATCCTTTTAAATTTGACAGCAATTTATGACGTGTCCTAGGCTTCGCTGACAGAGGGAGAAAAATCTACTGCTGAGGAAGTGCTGCAGGTAATCTTGGATCCAGAAGACAAATCCATGTATTTATTTCCTTGGCACCATCTGAGGCGTGAATTATGAACACTTGACATGGAATGTCGCAGACACATGGATATATATTATGTTCATTCATTCCAGCCCATACCATGTTAATTTATTGTTTGCTAACCAAGAACCGCTAACAAAGCCTAAATCTCCCTGGGCAAGATTGGACAGCATCTGGAGAGGAAGCACGGATTCCTGGATCAGCTAGAAACTTCTGGGAACCTCCTGTTCCATTTATTCTCTTACATCTGATCCCCTTAATACTCTTTAACTCTCTCTCTCTCTCTCGCAATCTCTCTTGCAATCTCTTGCTCACTCTTTCTCTCTCTCTGTATTTCTCTCTCTCTCTCAATGTCTCTCTCTATCTCTGTGCCCCCTCTGTCTGTCTGTCTGTCTGTCTGTCTGTCTCTCTATTGCTCTCTCTCTTTCTCTCAATTTCTACACCTTTATATATTCTCTGTCTATCTCTCGTTTCTCTTTCACGTACACATCAGCCTGGGGGTTGCGGTGATAAACACCCATGTGGTTGTGTGAGTGCAAGGAGGACACCGTGGGCCCTGTTTTCACTGCCTGAATTGGGCCGTAATTATGCAGGGTCGTCTGCCTCCTTGCCCTGCAGCCATGGATGAAACAATCTCTCCGCACGTCGGTGGCTCCCTGAGTAGAACCTCATTGTCAGGAGGTGAGTGAGTATACTACAGTTGCTAATGCTGTCCAGAAGACCCCACCCCCACCCCCCGTCACCTTTCTGCATTCAGAATTAATTGTATTTAGTGCGGCTTCAGGAAAATGTTTGTGATGGTGTGTTCTCTGAATTCTAGGCATGAAAAGGTTAAAACCCTCGCGGCATTGTTTTATTTGTTTAATGCTTGCATGTATTGACGTCTTCTGGAATAGGTGGCTCTTTGTGAAGCCAGCACCGCAAGGCGGAGAGTTACAGGGCGAAAACCATGTGAGTGAGCAGAGGAGTTTCTAATTAATTCACATGAAACCAGCCTCAATCAGCCTGAATCATTTGGCTTCGTGATCATGTGATCCAAACGGGGCGTTTTGAACTCGAAGATGGTCTTCAGAGTGACTCCTTTCATAAGGTGCAAAGTAATTACAGCAGAGTCAATCTTAAAATGGCTACAGAATAGGCTGGGGTTGATGGACCCGTAGTAACCGGGGATGTGGGGTGGGTCTGGGGGTGGTCAGTCTAGATAAAGGGACACATAGAGACACATCAAGACACAGAGATAAGCTGATGGGGGAGATCTCAATGTCAGCTGCCCTTTCGCTTACAACTCATCTTAATGCTAAACACGTTTAGCATCAACACAAAGAACACAAAGGTAGTGTGTGTGTGTGTGTGTGTGTGTGTGTGTGTGTGTGTGTGTGTGTGTGTGGATGAGGTTCAAAAGGCGTGTAAGCTTTTTTTTTTTTTTTTGGTTGTGTGTCTCTATTGTCTGACATGTATTCATGCATAATGCACCTGGGATTCATTCACGTTCATTGGTACAACAACACAATGCAGCCGTCAACGCAACGTAGCCATGCTTGTTCTGTGACCAGGCCTAAAGAGCGAGGATGGGCTGACCACCGCCACTAGCATCTCATACCCCAACCTCACATGCTCTTCTGTTGCCATTACAAGATGTCGACTCTGTGGACATTTCTTTTTCAACAAGCTTTTGTGTCACACAATGTTTGTTCTTTGTTGGCGTTTTTACGTGTCTGTGTTTTATTGTACTTTACTTTATGGCTGTAAAAGGTGCTACATAAATACACTTTGCTTACTGACCTACTCAGCCCCTCAGGGGGGGCCGGCTCCCAGTAAAATATGAGGGAGGAAAGCCTGCACCTTTGCCTCATAATGACAAGGTGCCGCCACTGGCCTCTCACACTACAACTCCCCAGGTCGGCTCCCTCTAACCTGACCACAGGGCCTTGGAGCAGCCAGGGCGGGGAAGGCGGAGGGGCTATGGAGCGATGCAGGGAGTGTGAGAACAGGCGGATCCGACGCCACAGGGAATCCATTGATTAGAGAGAGCCGTGACGTCTTTGGGAGAGGGTGAGACACAGAGCGCCCCATGCAAGAGGCCGTTAGGGAAGGTAGGTGTGTGTGTGTGTGTGGGGGGGGGGGGGGGGGGGGGGACATGGACTACAGTGCTCAAAGTGTGCTGGAGCAATGGGAGACCAAGTGGAGAAGGAGGAGGGAGAATGAGGGGGGAGGAGGAGGAGGGGGGGCAGTTAGTCTGGATGGAGAGCTGTGATTGTAAAGAGAGGGGTGGTTTTGGCAGAGGTAGAACATAAGGAAGGGAGGCGAAGTGAAAGCAATGGGAGGAGGTGGAGGAAGGAGGAGGAGGGTGTAGGAGGAGGAGGGAGGAGGAGGAGGAGGAGGAGGAGGAGGAGGAGGAGGAGGAGGAGGGCAGTGAGTCTGGATGGAGAGCTGTGATTGTAAAGAGAGGGGTGGTTTTGGCAGAGGTAGAACATAAGGAAGGGAGGCGAAGTGAAAGCAATGGGAGGAGGTGGAGGAAGGACAGACATCTGATGGCACTTAATTATTAACAATGGTCATAGTCTGGCGTCCATCACTGAACACACTAAGGGTGTTTGCGCACGGTTGAATTGTCATTGCGGTCCCATTGAATATTAACTCTATCGCCTTTTACAATACAAAGTTATTCAGATGAAATTCAGCATTGACTTTTAAAATATGGACCGTCCCAGTAGTCAAACTGTTGGAAAAAGGCATACAGCTGAAACAGAGATGTTCCACCGTCAGAGTCGACCCATGCAAAATCAGAGCTCTAACCAGAATATAATTTCATGGTGGTTTTAAGCATAGGACAGATTTTCTTTCCCTAATTTCCCCCTGGTAAACAGAGAACAGAACACACTGGAAGCCCTGTACGGGGCCCCAAATGCCCTCGCCCTCAATTACTGAGATGCTGTCTTTCAAACATTTTCTGGATGCGGATGCGGATGTATTGTGCCTAGTTGTTTAGCTACAGACCATGTGCAAGAGACCCCATCTGTTCCAATACATGAGGGAAGTATATTCAGGTGTAATCAAAGTATATATTTATGGGAGGACGTCTTGTTATTTGCTGGTTTTAGCTGAGTAGACTATTGTAGAGGAAGTGCAGGAAAGATTTAGGATCAAAGTTACATGGAATGACAGTCTGGTTGCTTGTTGCTGTGAGTTTCAACACTCTTGAAAGACCATTTAGCTCTTATCAGTATTATTTAAACAGAGAGATGACTGTTCATTGCCATATCACTCAATCATGGGAGAGTATTCTCTCCCTCTCTCTCTTTACTCTTATGCTCTTGTTCTTTCTCCCCCCTCCTCTCTCTCTTATCTGATCGCCTGTATGCGTCGATTATTTCTCTGTGCTTGTTTCCCCGCCCTTTTCCCCCTCTGAAGTAGCGTAGCGTAACGTTCACCCTCACTAACGACCTGCTCTGTCACACACTTCAAAGGCCATTGTTGTCAGGGCAGACTGAGCAGGAGGAAGTCCGAAGCCCCGACGCTTCTGGTTCTGACGCACGCAGAACCCTCAGCAGGCCCGCTTGTAAGGGTCGGACCTCCAGGTTCAGAAAGTAGACGCCCTCTCATCTATTTTGGATCCCAAATTAGCACTAGCATTCGGGTTACATACATGCATTCCATGTTACATTACAGTTACATTCCATGCCCCTAATGTACAAAAGGAGGTTAAAATATGTTAAAGTTGCAACATAAATCTAGAGTAAATAAGTGGTATCAGCCTGATGACACTTTAAAAAATGTTCCACCTCTGTATCCTCGTCTATCACGGGGCTGTTAATCAGGAGAAAGTGAGCAGAGGTCAGAAGGTCAGGGCAGGTTCTCTGGATGGGAGGACCAGGAAATGGCAGAGCTGTCTCTCTGTCGTCGTAGGCGCAACAGATGGGAGCCAGACACCACCGTCTGACAATAGGGAGGAGTGGCCAGGACAGCAGATACAGCACAAGGCCATCTGGAATCCGCTGGGTTTATGTATCAGCACATGCACACACATCCACGTATGCACTCACACACACACACGTACAAAAGTGCAACTACTGTCTGGATCGACTTACAGTTTTCCTGTATAATTTCCTTTTTTTTTCTTATGCTAACTGTCCCTCTGCTCTGGCACTTGGCCAGATGCCATTATCATTAAAACTCTCTCTCTCTCTCTCTCTCTCTCTCTCTCTCTCTCTCTCTCTCTCTCACACACACACACACAGACACACACACACACACACACACACACACACAAACACATGGAGCGTATCTGTCAGTAATGGACTACTAGGAAGGAAGGATGTTCCCTCAATTTGGGCTCTTGTATACAAAGAAATTTTTTCTCAGGCCTTGGTTCTAATGGTCAGAAATGCAACCAAGACATGATAAAGATTTCCGACTTCAGCCTTGGATTTAACTGGACAGTACATGGCAGTTATGTGGTCTTAAAACAATAAATTGTGCACCATCCGAACCTGGCTTTGGAGACCATCTCTATGTTTTGCACTGTAACTATAGTCCAATGCTGTGCTGCAAGGCAGTAGTTAGGAGAACGATTTCAGTTCAAGCAAAATGATTGACTGAAGGCCAGAGGCTCAATCATGTTGAATGTAGCCCCTGGATGTTGTTAAACATGTTCAATAATCTGCTGAATCAGAGCTTAACATACATTCTTTTTTTATTTAATGTGTATCCCCTCCTGAAATATCATAGAAGAGAAGAATATAACACAGTAAAATACAATGCAATGCAAAACCTTTGACCATATCATCTTTAATGTATTGCTATGAAGCTGAATATTCCTGCGTGATCGAATGGGAGGACAGGAGGACACACAGTTGTGTAGTCTGAGGCCTTGGCCAGGAGTAAGGTGATGTCATCTCTGCTCTTCCTCTGTCTTCACTGAGCATTGTAATCATCATCCTCGTCTTTCCTTTGCTATACAGCCAAATGGATAGCCTGCAACACTGCCACGTCTTTTATAAAGAGACAATAGTTGAAGTCCCAATTTGAACAATACCTGTGTGTTATTCCCTCACCAAAAATATGGGTTTTCCTTTCAGTGCATTTACATAATACAATAAGGATTTTCCACCAAATCAACGTTGATTTGTTGATTAGTCGGAATTTGTGTCATTTATTTGTTATTTTAAATTGACCTTTCCCACTCACACACTAGTTATGTTCTCTCCTGTCAGACCCGTCAGGAAGCCATAAGAAGCCATTCCTTGTGGGAAGAAATACTCAGAGAGCCATTCTGCACCTGCTACTGAGCCGGCTCTTCAGCCACATGGACTCCAAAAAGTGTGCTATTCTGTGTGTGTGTGTGTGTGTGTGTGTGTGTGTGTGTGTGCGCGCATGTGTATGTGTGCATGCAGATGTGTGTGTATCAGGGTGTGTGTTCTGTATTTGCTTTAAAACATCTGTCTGCTTGCCTGAGATTGCTCATGCCAGTGTTATTTGCAGTCATTGGGGAGTCATACATTTGTGTGAAATAGTATGTATATATACTATATAAATAGTATATGTATAATTGTCCAAAGTACGGCATTGCCATTGCTAGGGCTGTGTCTGTGGACACAACCACTCATACACCGATATGGGTAAGTGACAGCCCTGGTTGTGTAAAGAGATATCTTCGCACTAACAGGTCATTTTGGGGAGAGAATGAGTCCGTGCTGTTTGTCAGGTTAGAGATTAGTCAAGTTGATAAGAGTGATAGGAATTATTATTAATGCGCTGTTTAGAGGTTGTTAATACAGTTACAGTTGTTAGTGTGAGTATGAATGAGTGAACGTTGTCAGCTATCTACTTGTCAGCTATCTTCTCCCCAAGGTCAGGTACATTTGTTCTGCAGTAATAGGAACGCATCACTACGCACATAAATGTATAATCACATACAAACGTGTACGTGATTAGTTCTTCCACTCTGAGAAACATACATACATCAAAGCAGTCATCAAAGTTGAACACGTAAGCTCCACCCAGCTAGCATACTCTCTCTCACACACATGCACACACACACACACACACACACACACACACACACACACACACACACACACACACACATACATCCATACACTAACTAGCATTAACACCACACAAATGGTCATAAATATGTACTTGCACATGCAATTACACATACAGACACATATAGACACATAGGAACACACACTGTAAACATGAAATATAGGCGACCACACACACACACACACATACAGATGCTTATTCTCACTTTTTGGACTGACAGCATGGACATCTGGAGGCCAGGGTTGTGCAGGCTGTGGGGTAAGATGAACCTGGCATTAGACCCCTCCATGTATTTCTGTCTCTTTATGATGTGGACGCACATCTGTGACTGTCTCTGCCCAAACTATTCATAGACGGACCACCTTGCCGTGGGGGTCCTCTGCAGTAAATCTTTCTCCAAGGGATATGATGCATGTATGACAGAATGTGGATTAACACTTCTTTTCGACATATTTTTTTCCTCTCACATCAATCATATCAATTCCTAATCCTCTTTTTACCCCGAGTCCCTTCCCATGTATCTCTGTTCCTCTGTCTCTGTCCTTCTGTGTGTGTGTGTGTGTGTGTGTGTGTGTGTGTGTGTGTGTGTGTGTGTCTCTCTCTCTCTCTCTCTCTCTCTCTCTCTCTCTCTCTCTCTCTCTCTCTCTCTCTCGCTCTCTCCTGCTCTGTTCACTTTGCTCCGCTATCTCGCTCTCCCTCTTGATTCACTCTGCCTGGGTCTGACTCTCTGTCCAGTTTCCCAAACTTCCAGCTCAGTGCACCTTCCCCAGCCAACAGCTAGGTCCTGCCAGGAAGGTAAAGGCCCATGCCAACTGGGGGAATTGTCAGAAGTGGCCCCCATCCTTGGTATGGTGGTGGTGGCGGTGGGGGTCATGTTATGTATCAACATGTTCCCAGAAGGTATTGGCCATGGCCCGAGGCCTCTCTGGCAAGCGTCCCTTCAATCGCTGTATCTAATCTAGCAATAGTGTCTGTCACTGGGGTGCATAGCCATGCAGACAGGTGGGAAATGCCTTGAGATCCAGTGCCAGCAGTTCTGCCCCATGCAGCCTGGTGCCAACAAGGCTAAAAGAAACAACACTGGAGATGGATGTCCACGCTAGCTCCCTGCCCTCCCATTAACACAGACTGACACTTTGTGTTCCTGCACTGTTCGTATGGATCCGCGAGGCGGGCAGGCAGCCATGAGGTGTGTTGGCCACGTGTTTAGTTTTGCTACAGGCACAAGACGAGGTATCCTACCCCCCTAAGACTCCTGGATAGCGAAGCGTCTCTCAATGGTATAAAAAGGCATCGGATTAATAGAAGGTTGTGATAAATCTAGTCGGTAGGGGTTCTCCTCTATCTCATCTCCGTTGCAAGTATTTCTCTACAACTCTGGACAGGCGGGCCTGTTAGGCAGGTTTTAAAGACCAAGGATCAGAATAGAAATGCTTCATTACACTGGGATCCTCTGCACTATTTGCACCTGCTGCAGGGCTTCCGTGGAACTCAAAAGGAAGTGTGTCTGCATGTTGGCGAATTGTTGACTTTTGACCCACCGGTGGTCAGCTGACTGGGAGGCCGTCTCACTGCCACTAGAGAGACGTCCGCCAGACCCACCTGCTGCCGCTGTGCTGCAGTGGGTTCATGCCTCCCCCCTCCCACTGTACCCCTCCACCTCTGAAAATAGACCCTGTCGCTGTGTGAGAGTTACACAGAGTTACATAACTACCTGCTTTGTGGAGTGCGTGATTAATGATGACAGGAGGTAGATCAACATGTACAATCTATTTCGGTTGTCCTGGTTGTATCACAGTGTCTTTGTGTTCTTCTTTGCATGAATATACATAACTGGCGCTTTTGGAATGTCAATCCCCATGACGACAATATAATGCACGTTCTGTTTCAGTGTTGTTTTCCGCTTCCTGTGGACTGTGCATACCATCAGCATACCATGGAAATGGCCTAATGATTTTTAACCATAGTTTTGCTCAGAGGCCAAGTCCTGGAATATTACATAATAGTCCATTAATGTAAGAAACATTATCTGTACTTCTACTTTCAACTTGGATAGATCCTTAGATACATGAGTATCTATCCTGTTTTGACACAGTGACCATTTTTAAAGCCACTCCTCTTCAAGCCACACTTGATGCCTTGAGACATTCAATGGGAAGCTATTCGATTACTTTTAGCACTGTGCGTCAGCTCCCAATGCATAGCTTCAATAAGGACATATAAAATAAGCCACTGTGTGACCTTTTAATATTGCAGTGATGGGTCTGAGCTTCTGGAATGCTGTGTCAGGAAGAACAAGATGAGACAAGGCGCGTGTGTGTTAAAACAACGCTCCATACTTTAATATAATCTTTGGCAGATATTAGCAATTTTAGGTACATGCTATGGCTTTCTAGCGTTTCATCATCCAGAGCCGTTTAACATTCCAGTTGACATTTGTTAGAAAACATTAAAATTTGCTTCACTCCAGTCAATTGGTGTTACAAACGCCAATCGGACCAAAGACTCCCACTTTACTTTTTATCAAGGCAAAAAGACTTTAAAACAGTTATTATGTACACAAAATACAAAAATATATTTCACCAACAACAAAAGAATTCTGACGGATAAATATACAATATCCAGCTCTATACATTTACATATATATTTCTTTCCTTTTGTAAAAAAACAAAAAAGCCGCTATTAAATACTCTTACAACTCTGTTAAAGTTTGGGAGAAAAAAAGGAGTGAAGCCTGACTTCTTTCCTGGTGGGAAAAGCAGTAATTCCAACAGTTATAGTTTCTAATTGCTCTTCTGCGCGGGAGCGGGTTGGGATGGGGATGGGTGGGGTGGTGGAGTGTTTGGCCCGTTCTCGCGTAGCCTCCATGCGTGTGTGTCTGTTAAGCTAAAGGCTGCGCTGCTCTGAAATTCCATGGAAATTCTTAATTCACCCCTGCGTCGTTTCATGTTGGGTCATGTCCCAGGCTGATATAGCATAGCCATCGGTAGCCTGACAGTGGACCTGGATCTCCCCAGAGGATTGCTGTAGCCAAGCAGTGGGGCGGGGGGGGGGGGGGGGGGGGGGGAAGAGAAAGAGTGTGGAGGGGGAGGTAGGGTGCTGGGTGTTGTCTTCTGACTTCCTCCATCGCCCCTCCATGGCTACACTCCAGGAGGGGTGTCCACGGTGTCTCCTCATCACATGCCTGAGACAGAGAGACAGACAGACTGGTGGTTAGTTCTGGGGAGTTCTGAGGGTCCAACTCCAGAGCCTATTCTTGGGGTCGGTGGGCATCGTCTTTTATAGGCTAGTCCACATAAACACTGGAGACCCCAATAAACACCCCATTCAGGGCCTCTAGGGGGGCCTGGCTGCCTGCCTGCCCAGCTGATTAAATGTCCAGTTTTAATGGGATGCAATGGATATCCAACATGTGGTGTGACTGAGCAACACATGGCAAGGAAAACAGGGGGAAAAATCCACTCTGGTCCAGGGAGGGTGTCGAAAGAAAGCAAGGCTTGCCTAACCGTTGATATTTTAAACCACGTTTTCATTCCATGCCTCACATACGGTAGAAAATCTTCACAAGGTTTTTTAAATAATTTGCATACAATCATCAACCTAGTCCCGATGCAAGTTCGAACCCTCATAAACCCTGTAGTAAGGATCACTCCAAGACAAATAGAGGAAGCCCCTTTGGTCCGTTATCCCGGGTGGTGGCACAGCGCTTACATTGTGCAACATCTCTACAGCACTTTCTCTCTTTCCCCCCTCTGTGTGTGTGTGTGTGTGTGTGTGTGTGTGTGTGTGTATGTGTATGTGTATGTGCATGTATGTGTGTGTGTGTGTATGTGCACGCCCTGTGTGTGTGTGTGTGTGTGTGTGTGTGTGTGTGTGTGTGTGTGTGTGTGTGTGTGTGTGATAAGTAATTTATGTGTGGTTAGTAGCTACATTTTTGGAGTCCCATGGGGGGACTTCTGAGATGAGTGACAGTTGAAACAGGATATGCACCAGTGTAACACCATAGCCCCCCCCCCCCCCCCACACACACACACACTCTATGAATCCTACCCCCTTCTAAGAAACATGCGGGAGATACTCTCCTGTGTGGCTCCATTAGTGAGTCATTAGCATAGCTGACACACACACACACACACACACACACACACACACACACACACACACAAACACACGCACACGCACAAGCACACATACACATACACACACACAGACACACACGCACACACACAGACGGTGCTCTTGCTAAACTAATCTCTGGTAGAGAGGGATGCCTGGCCAGCACCCTCGGCACAGATTTGGCATGTCATTTGACAGCGTGGCTGCGTTAACACTTACTTGCTAATGTCTTGTCGAGGTCGGCGATGAAATCCTCCAGTTCTTTGGTGTCTCCCAGTTTGGCTGTAAACACAGGGAGGAAGGGGGGAAATGTTTAATATTTGACTATTTGTAGTATTGACAACGTTTTTTGCATGTAGGTGGGTCTTTCAGTAAACTATTGCTGACAATGGCTACCTTGACCGCAATAATGTTGCATTCAACTTTTTTTCAGGGGATTTAAAGAGGATATGTTTGCATATGGAAAGTGTGTGTGTGTGTGTGTGTGTGTGTGTGTGTGTGTGTGTATGTGCGTGTGAGTGTGCGGGTGTGTGTGTGTGTGAGCTGAGGGTGGCTCACCTTTGGGTGACAGGAGGGGAGGGGAGCTTGTGGCAGGTGACATCACAGTGGGGAAGTTGAGTCTCTCATCGCTGAAGCTGAAGCTGTTTCTGTTCAGTGACTCCGCACCTGAGAGATGTTAAGATAGAGAGAGAGAAAGAGAGACAGAAAGACAGAGTGAGAGAAAGAGAGAGAGAGAGAATGAAAGAGAGAAAGTGGAAGGAGAAAATGGTGGAAAGATTATTAATAACTGTTCACATTTCTAGGTGTCCCAAAAAGCCTCACGTCCCATTTAAAAAGAAAAGCAAGCACATGCTCCCACACACAAACACACGCATACACACATACACACACACACACACACACACACACACACACACACACACAAACACTGGTTTCTGACCTGTGTCAGTGGAACAGCATGCAATCAACGCATTCTCATATGATGACAGGCCTTTAAAAAGGCTGACCCACAAGTGCCTATTTGAATGGGAACTTGGCAGACTCCACGGTGCTAAACCCTCATGCTCAGAGCCTCCGTCTCCCCACACGCTCTTCGCGGTAGAAGAAATATCTGCGATGTGACGTTATTTTAAATCAAACTAAATCCCCTCTTCAGAGCGATTTCTGACACATTTATCGACACAGACTTCCTTCAGCTGCGTTCCCCAAGTACAAAAACCTCTGAGCCATGAAAAACATCTTACATAAGTGATGCCATGGTTTCTGTAATTCGCCAGAACAATATTTTCAAACTGCCACAGTATGTGTCAGTCTATGCTCTTTGTTTTCGTCAGAAGAACAGAACACTTTTTTACAGGTGCTGGGCTTTAAGACCATGGCTACATTCCGTTCTTTGTGTCAGACTTTACATCTCATCTGTCCGACTGTATTTCTTTACACTTCAGTCTCTCGTGGCGTTGCCCTTTCTCCTGCTCTAGCTGGTCAGATTATGCTAAGGAGACGCTGCCGACCTCCTTGCCAGCGCCGCTATCTGTGTCCAGGGTGAAGTCAGTGTGTGTAAATGGATTAGGGAGCTCCTTAGCCTCGCGCTCTGTCCACTTCTCCCTTTTGAAAGGGGGGAGGGGGGCTTCGCTGGACCCTGACCATGTGTTTCACATGTCAGATACCTTACACACACACACACACACACACACACCCTAACCAACACCCAGAATGGCAAGAGGTTGAAGTTCAACGCATTTAGCTAATTGTTCTCTTGATCTTGAACTTTTTCCTCTCAGACTCTTTCCCCATTTTCTTCCCTCTTTCTGTCACTCTCTCGTACGTACACTCAATAACGCATACACACACACACACACACACACACACACACACACACACACAGGCAGCCTAGGGTCGCACCTCTGAGACCCTGCACAGTGTGCTCCTTTTAATCCGTGACTCCAGCGCTCCATCCGTCAGGTCTCAACACAATAGGCTGCCCTACGCATGGGGCGCACCCCACTTCAAAAGATTGCCATGGAGAGGACACTGGCCCCATAGGAATCTGATGCACTCTGGCAAATCAACATGCCCATTACGCCCCTACACACTCAAGCCAACACGCAGCCGCCCTGAGCAGCCGCAGTGTGGCGTTTTTAACGTATACATAGGGCGGTAATAGAAGCGTGGTTATTACGCATTAAGGGAACTGAGTACTTGCTGATCGCGCTGCTGGTGTCATGAGTGTGAGACCCCTACATTTTACATTTCCGTGGTTTGATGTGTGCAGTGGTGTGCGAGAAGGCCAGCAGTTATACGTATATTTTTCTCCATTCCTTTTTTTTTTAAACTGTTCCCCAGACTTGCTGCAGCTCCTTTCCCATCCTTGTTTGGAAACCCTCACGTGGTTGCTAAATCACATCACTTAATGCAACTTTGACGGCAAAAATGAGCAGGACAGGAGTTGCTGCTGATGTGGCTCTTTATACTGACTGTGAATGGTAATGAGGAGCCCAGAAGAGCCTACAGCAGCACCATTCAGTCTCTGTCATAACAATGAAACTGTAGGCAGCAGCTTAAACAGTAGCTTTAATCTACCAAGATCTTTGGACCAAAGTCAAGGAACTCTCCACCCACAACCCCACCCCTCTTCTCTACTCTCTTTCTGTGTGTGTGTGTGTGTGTGTGTGTGTGTGTGTGTGTGTGTGTGTGTGTGTGTGTGTGTGTGTGTGCGCGTGTGTGTGCGTGTGTGTGTGTGTGTGTGTGTGTGTGTGTGTCTGACAACAGACCAAAGTCATTTTCTATTCATATAGAGACCAGACAAGCCCTGGTTCATTCACCTGGACAGCCAATTCCTGCCAACCACCATAAGGCACTAAAAACAATAACAATACATCATGTACAACATATCTAAGTGTGCGTCTGTGTCAACAACATCAAAGACCTGTAGAGGGTTTGGACGTACTTTCTGAGTCGCTGAAGCCGCTGTCACTGACGCTCGCGCTGCTGCGTCTCTTCATCGTCTTCAGGTGCTCGTCGTATCTGAAGTGACGTTTCTCCAGCGGCGACGAGAAGTCCTCCATCACAGCGTCGAACTCACAGAGCACGTCATTAAAGTCTTCCTCGACCACAAATGTCGCTGCAAAAATAAAGAAAAAATGAATATTAGAAGCTAATTCATTTTTCTTTTGTTTTTTGGTGAAAACATTGGTGTAGGAATTGTGGTATTTGAAGAGCTCTGTCTATATTGCCAAAACATTTAGGCCTACCATATAAAGTAGACATACAGTAGCCATATATTCTAGTAATAATAAAGTAATAATGTTATCAACCTATGGACATGTTTTGAAGTAATGTAGGCTTAAAATAAAACGATGTCAACTTACATTTGACCTGAGAATTCAATTTTGGAGACTTCATGATTCTTCGTTGATGGGATTTGAATCGTTGGATTATCCGGTACAAAAGAAGAACGTTTTATATGATCCACTTGATTTATCTCGCACTACCTGGTTAGTGTCGCTACTCCTGTACAGATCTGAAGTGTCCCGCGCCAGAGACGTGCCTTTTTAATCTCCAGACCACTTAAGGGGCGGTGACAAGGAGAGGGAGGGGGGAGGGAGGGGGGAGGGAGGGAGAGAGAGAGCGCTTTATGCTGCAGGGCTAGAGTTCCATTCGCTGGCGTCATCATCATCAAAATATGTGTTTGTAAACAACAACTTGTCATTTGGTACGCTGAGATATGACGCCTTGTGATTGTAACATTTTGCAATGGTAAACTTTTATACAGAATTGTATTGACCTGTTGGGTGTGTATAATATATGGATCAAATAAAGAGCGACCTGAATGTAATATGATCCATAGATAAGTAAGCACTGGATGTAAGGGGTATATTTTAAGAAAGGCACAATATTTTGGGTTTATCCTGCTCTTGCGACTAAAGAGCGACATCTGGCGGTGTAAATGACGATTTGTACACCCAAAGATATTATAATTTATGTTCGAACCATTGACCCCTTCCTTTTTCTACTATACACAGCTAAACTACATATTGTAAACAGAGAGAGTGGTCTTTCTGTTTTGTTTTCAATAATTTAACCCAATTGGCTGATCCATGCCCGCCAATCAAACGATTGCCAATAGGCTACCCCCCATCCCTAAAGGCTACTTATAGGGGGATCAGTAGTGCGCAGCTTGGTCTCCATGCTGAGACGATCACACCTCCAGTGTCCAATTAAGCAGGACCAGGCAGATGGACAAACGTGATCTGCGTTTGCAGCTGCAAGTGAATGTTGTCTCTGGAGCCCCAAGGTGTTACTTTATGACGGGTCCCATCCCAACAGAGGTGCTAAAGGTGACACGTTGCTAATAGTGGGGAGATAGAGACCCAAAGTTCTCACACACACCATAATGACTACAGCGGGGTCCTTACCCCCACACATCCTCTCTGACTGCATGTGTGTGTGTGTGTGTGTGTTTGTGTGTGTATGTGTGTGTGTTTGTGTGTGTCTCTCTCTCTCTCAAGATTCAAAGGGCTTTATTGGCATGCAAAGCTCTCTCTTTCTCTCCATAAGACCAATATAGGTTGTTGCCAATATGACTATCACATTTTCTCTTTATGCAGATTATTGAAAGCAAAAATGTAATATTAGGATAGACAATTCAAAACAGTTGATACCAACATTTATACATTCATCCATTCATCCTTTCATATTCCTTCATAATTCAAACAACTATCCATGCAAAGTGTTGCTGTTGATAATATATATAAATTGTGTCGTTCTGGAATATGACTGCAGTAAGTGAGTCTGTTACAACATTATAAATTACATAAATCTTCATGTCATAAAACAAATTTATTTTGAAGGTATGCATGTGTATCTAACTTGGCCGATGCGTATGATGTATGATGAAATTGATTCCATATAAATGCTGTCAGGCTTTAAAACCTAATCGACATCCACTCCAAAGCATGAATTTTGTTGTTTATTGGGTTCAGTTAACTGAATGCAAAAGTGTGTATTTATGGAGGAGGGTGAAGCGACTAGATTCTCCTGTTCCTATACATGACTCTATTGGCATGTTGTTTGACTCCGAGCTGAAAGGTTCTTCGATTGGTCCAATGTCCTATGTCATCTACACATGTGTCATAAGTGATAGGCATTGGTATTTTCACATAAGGTGCGTGTGTCGAAGATCATGTGCATGAGTCTGTTACTCAAAGTCACAACCGAGCAACTCTATTCGCAGGGTGATGGAGCTCTTCCAGCTTGTGGGAATGACCCGGATGAACCGGGAGAAGATGGGTGGGTAGATGTAGTTCTTAACATGGCCATTGTTATCTGTGTTCCCGATAAACCTCTGCACCCAGAGAAAAAGTAAGGATAAAGAAAAAGCTTAGAATCACAAGGTTGTCTATGAGGAGACCTTCAATCAGCCAAAAATAATCACAGAAAATACTGGTTTGTGTGCCTTAACAACACTAACAACACTGCTGTTTAAAAAACCTTACCTTTGATGTGTATTCCTCGTTGTCTGTGTATTGTGTCCAGCGTACCCCGTCGTCACTGTATTCCAGGGCATAGGAGATTACATACATCTCTTTGCCCAGAGATTTGGCTCCCTGCGTTATGATGCCTGTGATCTTCTTGACCTGGGTCAATTCTATTTGTAGCCACTGGTTCATGTCCACATTCTGGAGCCAAAAATACATTAAAGAAGTATTACTACTTATTATGTATTTATTCTTTATTTATTGTTATTAATTTGTGAAAACATTACAATTAATTAATTAATAAATGAGTACAATGAATTAATACATTTTTACAATTTATAAATAAATTAGCTTGCTACTGGTACTTTTGTTGTCTAGTGTTGTTGAGTGTCTATTATTTATTGCTGGTATTTTGCAGTTTACTGAGTGTATTTATCAGTACTATCATCTGTACCTTAGCCTGCCAGGCGTTGACCGTTCCGCGTAAATTGAGGCGAGCCAGGGAGGGTTTCCAGGGACCAGCCATCCAGCTGGTGGCTGTGGAGCTGGCTGTGATCTGATGGTCCTCAATCAGTCCGTTCTCCATACCCAGAGGCACAGAGCAACCTACAACACGGGGGCTGGGGTTAGTCAAAACTCAGAAGTATTCCTCTTCTGACACACTCTATTCCACTCTCCATCACATACCTGCATCGATCGTATACATCAAAATGTATATATATATTTATATATATATATATATATATATATATATATATATACTGTATATATATATATCAATTTAAGTGATGTATTTGTATAAAACATTACATTTATTTTCATATTGATATCCTCTCACCATCAAGCTCACAACCATACAACTCCATGCGGAGTGTGGCTGTATTATACCAGTGGTTAGGGTGGACTCTAACGAAGCGTCCAATCAAAGGAGGGAACAGTATTTGATTTTCCACACCAAAAGCATCCTTGTTTCCTGGGAAACTCTTCGAAATAGATGGACAGCAGAAATATAGAGGGACAGAGAATCAGTGAGCAAGAGACAGAGAAATTAAGATTAAAGATTAAGATTACGTTTTAGTCCTAAATACTTTTAGTACTAAATAGAAGAATCATTGTGTACCATGCTACATCTTTGTAAATAAAGACAAAATCAAGATTGAAAAACTCAAGGACAGCAAGGCATTTAATGTTTCTGTTTTGTGCAGTGATTTCTGATTAGTGGCAGTAAGAAACGTACATGATCTTTACATTGTTTCCGTAGTTTAATTGCTTGGTTTCTCATCATATTCTTTTATATAATAGAGCTATTGTTCATGGAATATTTTGACTTAGTGGTTAAAATGTTTGTCATAGTGTTACTAATTCAGCTCTCAGCCCCCGAAGTGGTTTGGAGAGATGACTGTAAGGAAGTGACGTCTTCAGGGTATTCCAATGTATTCCAATCATTACTGGTTTGAACCCCTGCTGTCTAGCGGTGTGGTGTCTGAGAACCAGCGATACACTAGAACCTGTGGCTACTGAGGGCATTCGTGGTGCTGCACTGACCTTTCTAAATGAAGGGCTGTCACCCTTGAAGAAGATCCACCTTCTGCTGTCTGTGCTGTAGGAGATGGTGTAGTTGACCACGTACTGGGACTGAAGCATCTGTTTGGCTCCCTGGGTGGCCACCTGGCTTATTACCACTGGCCGCATGAAATCCACCTGCATCAAGGCGGGTTAATGAGTCAGATCTTCTCTGTGGCATCACTTACCATGCGATCATAGTATACTCGTGAATGGCAAAGACTGCTGCTCTGATACTACAGAGTATACACATGTATTTGTATGAAATGACACACACTCAAACACACTCACACTCACACATACACACACACACACACACACACCTGAATCCAGCTGTTGTCCTTATCTGTACTCCATGCATTGTATTTACCCAGGTTATTCAGTCTGGCCAAATGTGGTTCCCAGTACCCTTTAAAAGAGAACAGAAATTAGTTTTGGTGATAGTGATATGTATACTACTCTCAGTTGCATCTGTGTGTCAAGCCATGACAAAATACCTCTAACGTGGTTAGATGTGATCTGGCTGTCTTTCACACTCCCGGACTCGAGACCCAGAGGATTGAAACATTCTGGGGGACACAGACACAAATCATTTTAACATATATATTTTTTAAAGCAACCCGGTCTGGGTCATCATCCATCATAATCATTTCTTCTTGCTTCACAAAAACATTTGTTACCAATATAATTCGGCAAAATCATTTATTGTGAACGCGCCTATAATAGAAATGTAACACTTTCGTATTGGACTCAATGTGCAAAACAGTCAGTATGGATCTTGTAGATAACATAAAAGTAATTTACAAAATGTCTAATCACAAAGATGTAAACGCTATATTGCTTTTGTTTACATCCGTAGCAAGCGCATTCATACAAAATGCTGTTTGGCTGAAACTGCACAAGAAAGTTATTATGACAAATTATATTGGAACTGGGTGTATTTGTGAAGCCAGGAGAGACTGTTACGATGGTTTGATCCCCCAGACAGATACCGTCCTTTAAATGCAGGCCTGTTGGCGACCGGCTCACACCATTGTCAAGGACCAGGAACAGGGTCTGCATTCCCTTCTGTTGGATGGCGCCCACCTCTGTATCCAGCTGCCACAGACCAGGCTTGGATGGCCACATCTCTAGAGTTGCAAAGCCGCCTGGGAAAGAGCATGGCACTGTGAGAGACTGAGCCCATGGCATAACAGAAATGGCTCAGCATAATGACAAAAAGGAAATCAATATATAATATTAAGAGATATTATGTATTTCTTTTAACAAGCTATTCGGTATGGCCTGTATTTCATAAACGTATGCATTGCACGCTTTCTCTATGCTTTCTATACCCCTATCACTTTCACAATATTTCTTGACACCACTGATAGATCAACATTGCACCATTAAATAGAGCATGAGCAGTGACTACTGACCAGGCAGCAGTGGGTATACAGCCTGCCGGTAGCTGTTGGTGTCCATGTGGGTGAAGGTCTGTCCGTGGAAGTGGACAGTGTGAACGTCCTTGGGAGAACCCATGTTGATCAGGTGCCAGCGTGCCAGCTGCTTGGTGTAGATCCTTAGTCCCTTCAGGCTGTAAATGATGCCGTTGATGGCTGTGGGTCACAATGTTGAAAGGTCTCATGTAGGTGGTAATGTTGTGTATCCTTACCAGGATTTCTCTTCCTAGGCAAGAACACGGCATAGGATATGGTTGAACTGGGTACCAGTGTTCATAATCAGAGTCAAATATGGCCCCTTACAATGAAACTTAAGCTTCTCTTTGAGGTTGGGATCCAATGCTCTTCCACCTCCTCGACTCTTCCTCCTTCTCATCATCTCAGAATTTTTGTCATAGTACCAGCTCTGAGACTCGTCAAAGGTCATGAACAGCAGCACAAACTCCCTCATATTGACCAGTTTGGTGTTCAGGGTATCTTTCCGACAGACCAGCAGAGGCCCAATTAAACCAGAGTGGAGATCTCTTTCCTAGAAGAAACCATATTATCCATCCTATTACTATTTTAAAAGTTGTATAGGCCATATAATGGAGGAATACTTCCAAAGCTTTGTGTTGCTTAAGTGATAATATTTGTCATGGAATATATTTTGAATACTTCCCAAGAACTAACCAAGGGTATTTAGTCACACTTACAGGATTGACACCCGAGTAGTACGCCCAGGTACGGCAGTAGGACTCGCCTGGCAATGGACCCACCCTCTCAGGTACCTCCCACAAGTATGTGAAGGTGGTGTTGGGTTGAACCTCATTGTCATACTTATACCAGTATTTGGACCCATCCTCGTAGGACAACCCCTCAGATCTCTTGGTGTAAGATACTCCATTTGGATGCATAGAATATGGACGGCTGGCCCTGTTCCTGAACACTACCTACAAGCAAGGGGTCATGTGGGGTTAAGCAATATTACATTCATTGATTACAGTTATTGATTGATTTGGAAAATTGTTTACCCAAGTCCTGTACAATTTAGGCATGGCATCTACGAAAATGGAGGGCTCAAAACATAAGGAAATCATAGAATATGTGCTCTCCAAAGAGATAAATTTGTATGGGTTATAAATGTTTCTTAAGATTGTGACTTGAATTGTTGCAGGCGGGAGCTTCTAGTCTTACCATAATGCTTTGTCCAACCTCTGCCTTGATAAGCGGCCCAAGGATGCCCAAGTGCTCCTCCATCTCACCACGCAGAATAGGGCTACTGAACGTACTGTCCATGTACTCCCGGAACACCACCTTGGTGAACTTAGTCTCCCGCCTTGTTTCGAGTGTCTTTTCCTGCCTCCTATGAATACAACAGGAGAAATATTTTTCTGGTCTCTGTAAAGTCAATAGATAGAGCCCCACCCAGTTAGTTGGCGGGATCCTTTCAGAATACAAACAAATCAATAATACCAGTCCTAGTATTATTAGTCTACTCTAACTGGCGTTGTAACTGTGTCACGCGAACTAGCATAGCTCGGCTGCCTGGGTGGCATGACTGGAAGGGTTTTGGTTTTAGTTAAATATTTGTAAACAAAGAGAAAGGTACAGCATTTTCTATTTGTAGAATATATAAGTTGGAAGTGTAGGATATGATTTTATTGATAACATTATTGAAATCATTATCGAACAGCATTGACTACAGATATGTTGGGTTATTTTTAGCTACGGGCAAGGTGAATGTTACACATTGCAACTTTAAAACATCTGTGCGTGTTTGTCCTTCTGTCAATGAAATAACTTTGTACTTACCTCTGTCCATAACCACCATAGTCCCACTCCACCTCCTCAGCAGATATGAAATATGTCTTCACATTCTGGCCCACAGTTTTAAGGTGGTACTTGGTGACTTCATCCAGAGTGAAGCTCTGCAAGTCATCTGTGTTGCCATAGGGGTCTTTATAGGATACATATTCATACTCGTCTTGCTTGACGTCACCCTGAATGTCACTCAGATTTTCTAGATCCTCACTGGGAACATACAGCTCATAGTCGCCCCAGTCCGGCCGGGGAACACCGATGACCACCGGCATGTTGATCAGATCCTCCTTGCTAGAGACGGGCTGTATCTGCGGCCCACTGGGTCGCATCCCGCGGGGGGACATTCCTGGGTTGAATCCCAGCGGAGAGGCCGGCAGGCCACTCCTGGGCTGGGGCTTGAATTCCTTCCTCTTCTTGGTTTTCATGCCCTGGCCTTTCTGCGGCAATTGGCGGATGTTCACCTTCTTTGTCTTAGGCTTCTTTATTGGGGTTGAGGTCGTTTGAGCTTCGGGAAGAGGGGTATCGTAACCAAGATACTTGACAAGTTCATCAGGGATCTCCAAAGGGACAGTTTGGTGTGTCCCATCATAGGTCCAGTTGTGTCCCTGTGGGTCTAAGCGGCTGGTTCTGATGGCATTTGAGCTGTGGTTTTTAAGGTAGATTACGATTTCCTCCGAGCTAACTGAGTCGCTCAGATCCTCAGAGCTGGTTTCTGGCAACTGGTTACTGGTAGGTGCTGGGGAATCCGAGATTGAGGTCTCATTGAGGAAACTTTCCACTGAAAAGGATGAATTTAACTGGTCAAGGAAGGCAGTCAAACCTTTGCTACGGTTAGAGCTCATTTGCTCTGCTGAATGAGATATTGATGTATTTATTTTGGCATTATGTGAGGTCAAAGTCACGTTATTTGTATAGTTTTCAAATTTCAAACCATCATGTATGGAATTGGCTGGAGTAGTTTCATTTCCAAAGGAATATGTTTGATTTCCGTTCTCTGTCTCTGTCACGGTGTTCAGTGAGTCGTTTGTCTTGGTCATATTCATGATACCCTCCACCTCGATCTCAACCTTTCTTCTGGTTTGGTTATGCTTTTCCTCACTGATAGCCACCTCACTAACATTGGACAAAATATCCTTTGTTATCTGCGTCACTATATAAAATGTATCTGTGTCATTGATAGAAGATGCCTTGATCTCTGGAAAGACTGTAGCATTTATGCTATCCCCAAAAGGCTCCTGCTGGCTGCCTAGCTGTGTCTCCGATTCCTTATTCAAGGCAGACCCTGGGTGGTCCTCTATATCCAGCAGAACTATTTCATTTGTACTATTGGAAGTGGGATATTTAGGGGGTACAGCATAAGGGAACACTTCATGTATATTCTCTGTCTGAAATATGCGTTCAGAGGTCTTGTTTCCCATGGTCCGGGTTAAATTCATTCCCTCCGCTTTAAAAATGTAATTCACATTTGTTGCTAAGGTCATGTTCATATTGGAAGCCCCAGATGTGAAAGGTACAGTGGCATTATTAAGTGTTGCATTTGCTGTCTCTGGAATAGAAGTGCTATTCATGGATAAAAGGTTTGTTGGCATACTGTGGTTTGTAGTTATGTTGTCATTCATTTGTGAGACACCAGTATCATTCTCTTCAACAATCTGGCTCAATATGTCTGCGTCAATACTCCTCAACAAAATGTTCTTGTCTTCAGGACTTGCACTGATATTCTTGCTCCATGTTGCATTTTCACTCTCGCTTTTGTTTAACAAAATATAAACGGTCAGGTTTGTTTTGTAAATCTTTTGCTGAGCTGACATTGTCTCATTTTGATTCAGTGGAATTGAGTCTGGCTCTTTCGTGATGTTACTTATCTTCACATCCGTCTTTGTAGCGGATGACTGGATACCAGAAAACAGTTTTGAATCTTGCACAGAAACATCAACCTTATCATAGTCAAGGAAGGAGAAGTCTATCTGCTCGACGTCTGAATCGCCGGTTTGATTCTTTAGAGATCGAAGGCCTAGTTCATCTATGTACATTTCTGTGAAAATATCAACCTCTTCTTCTTTCTTCTCTTTCACCTCTTTTTTCTTTTTCAATTTGTCCTCCATGTCAATTTCTTCCAAAGTGGGGGGCTCCCACACCGAGAATTCTTTGTTTGGCTCGTTGTAGTCATTGTACTCATATTCGGTGTCACGGTAACACTCCACATCTTGGAACTTCACTCGCATGCCCTTGGTTGACCCATGGGAGTTCAGAGACGCGAGCAACCAGACCCCTGAATCATTCAGGAGACAGATAAACGTTATTTAAAGTATTACTCTAAATCAATTAAAACATTGACATGAACAAGGGCTTTTCACAAAGTCATAGCGAGCCACAACTGACCAATATTGTCCATGTTCATGAAGATTGTTTGTCCTGTCATAGGGTAGAGTCCAAGGATGTCTTCAGTGCGGTCATTGAGATTAAATGTGTGGCCGTAGAAGGTAGCAGACTGGATGTAGTCCTGTGCTCCCACACTTGATACATGCCATGTTGCAATTTCCCCATTACAGAATCCCAAAAGTTGACCGCTCTCAAACACATAACCGTTAATCGCTGCGAAGAGAAAAAAGAAAGATGTATTTGTGTTTGCCAATCAAAATAAAATTGGACACAAAGGATGACAGATGGAAGATATAAATGATAGAGAAACTCACTGTGCATGACATTCGACTTATAAAAGTCTGGATTTTCCTTGTCCACAGTTTTTTCACCACAGTTGCTTTGAATATTGTCATCCAGGTACCAGCTCTTGTTCTCATCAAACACCATAAACATGGCATGCTGCTCCTTGTCTGCTTTAAGCTTCGAACAACACAAAACCAATCATATGAATACATGTTATAGCTTGTATGCCTCTTAGTTAAGTAAACCTACTGTTAAACCAACTATTGAACTGAACAAAGAGCAGGTTGTCACTGTTGTGTTAATCTGGGATCCATTAGTCCTTCAAGCCAGCACTTTTAGGTGAACTATGAGAGCCAACTCACCTATCTGAAGAGTCAAAAGAGATGTTGTATTGTTTTTATATAAATGATATAGTGTGGGCAAGTCAGTGGCTGGGTAGTCAGTTGCCTTTCACAAAACCCGATTTAGGAAAAGATTGGATACATTTCACATTAACAATTTTTTCACAACGTCTTCACAGTTTACGTTAGCTGGCCGAGTTTGTGTTTGCCATTACCGCGCTTAAAGATCCCCTCCTCCAGCGACATGTTTGGTCGGAACATGTCTGACCAAACATGTTGGTTTACATCTTTAGATATGAATCAAAAGTCTGATTTGTGAGGCTAGTGTTATGTTACCTGTACATTCCTGACATTCAGAGACTGACTCTTGCAGATGAGGAGGGGTCCTATAAGCCCCGAGGCGATGTCCCGGGGCGTATCCACCGCACTGTGGTACAGGTAGGTCAGGCACCGTGCGTCTGTATCCAGGGGCTCATCTTCTTCAACCACTTTCCACTTATAGCTGTGTGTCTGTCCTGGCTGAACAGCATGGGTCTGATTGCCTTGAAATAAACCAACAAGCTATTATTATCTTCTTTTTCTTATGGGAACGGGCAGTCCACACCATCCAATCAATTGGATCGGATGGTGTCTAAGCATAGCAAACATATATCCTTCATCCGCTAGGATTCTTCTATTCTTCCATTCTATTCCTGTCTTGTCTGATATTAATTTGTTAATGTGCTCGTCTAGCTTATTGTTGTATTTTATGATCCATTATAATGTTGTTGTGTTTCTTGTTGTCTTGTGAATAGTGTTCTGTTCCCAACCTCCTTCAGGATACGTTGCTCCCTCTTGGGACTTCTCGATCGTCAGCCCATGTGGGTAGATGCTGTAGGGCTTGGACGCCATGTTCTTAAAGACCACCTGTGAAAGATCAAAGGGGTCGTATTGAAGGAACAGTCACTATACTTACCAGTTCAGTGTGGAAGTAGTCAGTAAATCTGTCTAGTACCTTGATGACATCCCTGATCTGTGCTCTGATCACAGGGCCCAGTATGCCGACCTCTGCTTTTCTCTGCTTTTCCTCTGACCTCACGTTGAACGTTTCATCTGTGTACTGTGTGTAGACTGCCTTTTTGTAAGTCCTGCCTATTCTGTGGTTACCCTGATCAAGGTAATTGACCTTGAAGTCCCTAAAATAAAAATAAATGAAAATGAAGAATGGTGTTTCTTAGTAATAATAAACACTGTATGTAAAATTTTGCAAGCAGCCAACTTTGTACAGGGTATTAACTCGTCAATGTATGCTGGCATTTTGGGGGCGTAGTTCCACATGATCTCCTCAGCGGCGATGTAGTATGTCCACTCCTTGCTGTGGCGCTGCTGCTCTATGGTCAACCTACGTGGGTTAGCTTCGAAGCCCTTGCAAGTCCTCACATCCACAAAACCATGCATGCCAGCTGCAATATAGACATTTTATTTGTTATTTTATATTGACCGGACTGAAGCATGACAACACACAGGGCCATTTAATGAAATGGATTACCGGGTCAGCCTTACCATACATCAAAACATTTACTTAGGAGATGTGTGAATGTCAAGCTCCCATACAACTGAATGAATGTGGTTTGGGTTAACATACCTTCCATGTGCTTGTTGGTCTGTGAGGACAGGAGCCAGCGGCCGGGGTGAACGGCCCTCATGCTGCCAGTGGTGGCCGAGCCGCTTATCAGCCCCACGGTGGACACCTTGTGGCCCCGGTGCTGCAGTACCTGGCCGTTCATGTGCACAGAGAACACCTCCTGTTCAGAACTCATGCCCACCAGATGCAGACTCACGGTGCAGTGGGCACAGATGTTGACATCTGGAGAGAAATCTTTGTTATTTATTTGGGTGCATGCGTGTGTGCATGTATTTATAACAAATAAAAACAGTTTAAATACGTGAAAATGTCCAAAGATAGCCCAGCAGAAAATATGCGGTATGTTTGCTAGCTGACTCATTGACAAACGACTCATTTTGTGGATGACAGGGTGGAGGAGGACTGACCTGGTAGAGAGCCCACTGCATATCCATTGATAGTGTGCATCACGTGGTTGTTTGAGGAGTAGCCTGCTGGGGTGAACCAGCTCTCTTTCTCGTCAAACACCCCGAACAGGAACACATACTCCTGTGGGAAATGCACTTGCTCGCCCAACTCATTTAGACTGCCTGGGATCAGAGAGAGACCGAGATGGAGAGAGATAGTTGAGAGATATCACTGACGATGCATATGATTGGTGCACCCTAACTAAGCTCCTCCCCATGCGTTCTCATCTCACGACAGAACGCATGGAACGGGGTGCTTCAAATGAGCATGATTAGAGAGAGGGCAGGACATCTGAGCATGCTTTGGAGGAAGCAATATCTGTTTCAGTAACATGGGTTAACCTGTGAAAGGCGAGAGAGAGGGAGGGATTTCTGATAGAGGGATATCTGTTTCCATTACATGTTTTGGATATTTATTTATCAAATTCTTTATAAAAAAAAAACTCCATATTTATTCTCCTTGTCTTTGTTGTTGTTCTTATTGTCAGTTTCCTATTCTACTCGCTCGGGGGTCTGTGAACTGGCCTACACAGCTCAGAGGAAGTATAAGAGAAAGGGAATTGCATAGCAGTAGACGGAGATATTATTACAATTCCTGACCCACTCTTACCCAGCCACACATGTATTCTTTATTGTGTTGTGTGTCTCAGCAGGCACTGCACAGGGAGAGGGTGTACCTGGCTTGCAAAGCAACAAGGTGCCGATGAGGCCACTGTTGTAGTCTTGCACCACGTTTAGGTGAGAGACGTAGGTGTAGGTGAGGCAGGCGGGGTCGTCTTTCTGCGGAGCTACTTCGGAGGTGACCTCCCAGTAATACGTGTGCTCACAACCAGGGCGCACCACATCGTCCTCCTTCTCCTTCAGAGACGTGTTGTCAAAATACTGAGCCCCTGCAAGAAACAGTTTTCAGTCTTATGTCAGGAATAAAAGTATTTTCTGTGGAGTGAATGACAAAAAAATAACAATAAATACAATAAACAACACCGAATTGACTATACATGTCTATATATGTATATATCAGGCAACATATCGTAACGCTATAACGTTAGATTGTTAACACTGATGATAGTGTTTCTTTTAATGGGTGCTGAAAAAAAGGCTTATTGTTAAATGTGTGGGAGATGTGTTTATGCTGTAAAGCTGCTTGGATTTTTGGATAGTAATTTGTTTGGATAATAAGTTCTAGACGTTCTGTCCTTTTAAATTTTCTCCGCTTCCTTAGGCTTGTTGCTTTAAGTATTAATGAACAACTATGTTTGTTTATTGTTTTCTGTGAGGGGGTCCCAGACTGATTCCCGTCATTCAACAAGACTTCCTGTTGGACTTCAATACTGTCCCCCGCTGAATCTTCTTGCCTTGGTTAATATTTCAAAACAAGCTAAACACAGCTGTTTGGGTATTACCTCATTTTGTTTACTTAACATAATGAGTAACAACCAACCAGAACTCTTTAAATGTTCCCAATAGATTGTTCAAGTATTTGACATTTTTAGGGATAGTGTCTTCCGAACTTGGTTAACCACCACATTCAGTGTGGCCATAATGTGCAAGTACGCCCAGGGGTAACAACAAGCACCCACCCTCTGACTGTTTGCCGTAAGCGATTCCATGTGGGTGAAGGCTGTAATCTCGGTCCGCCATGTTCCTGAAAGTGACAACAATGGTCTCTCCCTCCTGAGCCCTCAGCGTTGGCCCCAGCAGACCTGTGAAAGATACATTGATTCACCTCAACCATTATCAGTCATGTATTCACCGTCATCTGCTGAATGACATGAACAGGATTTACCTAGCCAGGAGGGATGAGTCTTGGGCTGCTTGAAGTCTCTCTCATACTCCCTAAAGACTACTTTCTTGTAGGTGGAATTGGTTCTGGAACAGGGTGGAAATATCCCAAAAGTGAATCAACCCATTGTGCCCATCACCACTCAAGCTTCATTATACCATTATGAAACCAGCCACAGGGGAAGGAAGTTGAGGAAATGTTTCTTAAGCAACTTTGTTAGTAGTTTATGCCAAAGCTGAGTCTACAATGAGGATATTTTAAATATTATCCAATGATGTATGCAAAATGTTTTCAACTGATTATAACAATAGGCAGTGGCAGTCAAAGACAACATATTCTCTAAAGTTCTCTAAAGTCTCTGCAACATGATTACCCAAGAGTGCCATATGCTATACCAAAGTTAACAATTCACAAATGCCAAAAGTCACAAAAGCCAACTTATTAATAGACAATACCTATTCCTTATGCTTTTTATCACATGAACCACAACATCAAATTAGCACTAAACATCATACATGAATTAGCAGAAGAAAAAAGCAAGTCGATTAGAGGCATACCCGAGGGAACTATTGCCTGAGTAGTTCCAGTTAATCTGAACAGCAGCCACATAGTAATGTCTCTCCTTGGGGTTGTCCTGGTCTGCTGGGACATGTGGAACAACAGCCAGAAGAACCAGGAAAGGCACAAAACACTGGGGTCCATCCCAGGAGCAAAGCCTCATTTCTGAGGGTTGGAATGACGGTTGATAACGCACAAGCACGCACTCTGTTCTTCAAGCCAGGAAACCGTATTCTGACACAATGCTCCACAATCTACTTTATCTGTTACTGACACACATACACAGAATCACGAGCAAACACATGTAGAAAAGTTGACTCAGTGTGTCCCAGTGCAATGAACTGTGTCTAGATTTTTTTCAACTTGTTTAATGAAAACGATCTGTGTTTTGACTGGGCGTTTCCTTTCCATCATCTATGTAATAGTGCAGTAAAGATGACAATTTTACGAGCAACTATACTAGCCTCATAACTCCTGGGATGTTTTTTGCAGATCCACAAACAATCATAAGACCTACATTATATTTAAGTCAGATTGTTGTTTTTGTTTATTGTTTACCAAACTGTATGTTGGCCCCATTAACCTGGATCAATTATTTGTTATAGAAATAAACTATGATCTGCCTACACAGCTTCAGGAGTAGGACTATTCATAAATATACATTCTATTTATAAAGATATAGAGACATTGAATACTGTCATACCTTCAGTGTTTTTATTTATAAAAGCTTAGACAATCACTTAAGTTAAAAAGAAGAACATGACTACTTGCCCAACATTGATCATGTCCTTATATGTATGGAAAAACATGAAATGTTGGTACACAAACACATTTCTGTTTAAATATTGTATTTGAGGTTAAATACTTTCTCAATAGATGTCGGTTCTGAAATTTATCCATAATCTTTACTGCCACTTGTTACATCAGTTTATTCATATGAAGGATGATATGTGATTGTTTTTGTTGTTATTTTATGGACTATGCTGTAAAATGACATTATTTACTCCATGAACGCAGCTTTGTAATTTATGGTGACGTCATCATTTTACCCTCCACAAGGCGCGTGCGTAATCAAATGAACCAGGAAACATGCCGGTTTTAAAGACAGCAGTTTAAGGGAATACTTAAATTCTCACACACACCATAATAATCACAGCAGGTTCGTTACCCCCTCATGTCCTCTCTAACTGCATGTGTGTGTGTTTGTGTGTGTGTCTCTTTCTCTCAAGATTCAAAGGGCTTTAGTGGTATGCGAAGCTCCCATAAGACCAATATATGTTTTTGCCAATATGACTATCTAATTTTCTTTTTATACAGATTAATGAAAGTAAAAATTGAATAATACGATAGAAATTTCTAACCTGTTGACAACAACATTCATTAATTCATCCATATTCCTCCATATTTCTTCATAATACAAACAACTATCCATGCAAAGTGTTGCAGTTAATATTATATATAACTTTTGTCATTCTGGAATATGACAGCAGTTAGCGAATACTTTGCAACATTATAAATTACATAAATCTTCAAATCATAAAACATATATATTTTGAAAGTATTCATGATTTGGGTGATGCTTTCAATAGTATCAGTAACCGGGACGTCAATACATCGACATTTTCAAAAATGTTGGCTAGATAGAACTTTTCATATGACAAGATTGATTCCATATAAATGCTGTCAGGCTTTAACACCTAAACGACATACACTTTAAAGCATGAATTTTGTTGTTTATTGGGTTCAGTTAACTGAATGCAAAAGTGTGTATTTATGGAGGAGGGTGAAGCGACTAGATTCTCCTGTTCCTATACATGACTCTATTGGCATGTTGTTTGACTCCGAGCTGAAAGGTTCTTCGATTGGTCCAATGTCCTATGTCATCTACACACGTGTCATAAGTGATAGGCATTGGTATTTTCACATAAGGTGCGTGTGTCGAAGATCATGTGCATGAGTCTGTTACTCAAAGTCACAACCGAGCAACTCTATTCGCAGGGTGATGGAGCTCTTCCAGCTTGTGGGAATGACCCGGATGAACCGGGAGAAGATGGGTGGGTAGATGTAGTTCTTAACATGGCCATTGTTATCTGTGTTCCCGATAAACCTCTGCACCCAGAGAAAAAGAAAGGATAAAGAAAAAGCTTAGAATCACAAGGTTGTCTATGAGGAGACCTTCAATCAGCCAAAAATAATCACAGAAAATACTGGTTTGTGTGCCTTAACAACACTAACAACACTGCTGTTTAAAAAACCTTACCTTTGATGTGTATTCCTCGTTGTCCGTGTATTGTGTCCAGCGTACCCCGTCGTCACTGTATTCCAGGGCATAGGAGATTACATACATCTCTTTGCCCAGAGATTTGGCTCCCTGCGTAATGATGCCTGTGATCTTCTTGACCTGGGTCAATTCTATCTGTAGCCACTGGTTCATGTCCACATTCTGGAGCCAAAAATACATTAAAGAAGTATTACTACTTTTGATGTATTTATTCTTTATTTATTGTTATTAATTTGTGAAAACATTACAATTAATTAATTAATAAATGAGTACAATGAATTAATACATTTTTATAATTTATAAATAAATTAGCTTGCTACTGGTACTTTTGTTGTCTAGTGTTGTTGAGTGTCTATTATTTATTGCTGGTATTTTGCAGTTTACTGAGTGTATTTATCAGTACTATCATCTGTACCTTAGCCTGCCAGGCGTTGACCGTTCCGCGTAAATTGAGGCGAGCCAGGGAGGGTTTCCAGGGACCAGCCATCCAGCTGGTGGCTGTGGAGCTGGCCGTGATCTGATGGTCCTCAATCAGTCCGTTCTCCATACCCAGAGGCACAGAGCAACCTACAACACGGGGGCTGGGGTTAGTCAAAACTCAGAAGTATTCCTCTTCTGACACACTATTCCACTCTCCATCACATACCTGCATCGATCGTATACATCAAAATGTATATATATCGATTTAAGTGATGTATTTGTATAAAACATTACATTTATTTTCACATTGATATCCTCTCACCATCAAGCTCACAACCATACAACTCCATGCGGAGTGTGGCTGTACTATACCAGTGGTTAGGGTGGACTCTAACGAAGCGTCCAATCAAAGGAGGGAACAGTATTTGCTTTTCCACACCAAAGGCATCCTTGTTTCCTGGGAAACTCTTCAAAATAGATGGACAGCAGAAATATAGAGGGACAGAGACAGAGAATTGGTGAGCAAGAGACAGAGAGAAATTAAGATTAAAGATCAAGATTAAGTTTTAGTCCTAAATACTTTTAGTACTAAATAGAAGAATCATTGTGTACCATGCTACATGTTTGTAAATAAAGACAAAATCAAGATTGAAAAACTCAAGGACAGCAAAGCATTTAATGTTTCTGTTTTGTGCAGTGATTTCTGATTAGTGGCAGTAAGAAACGTACTTAATCTTTGCATTGTTTCTGTAGTTTAATTGCTTGGTTTCTCATCATATTCTTTTATATAATAGAGCTATTGTTCATGGAATATTTTGACTTAGTGGTTAAAATGTTTGTCATAGTGTTACTAATTCAGCTCTCAGCCCCCGAAGTGGTTTGGAGAGGTGACTGTAAGGAAGTGACGTCTTCAGGGTATTCCAATGTATTCCAATCATTACTGGTTTGAACCCCTGCTGTCTAGCGGTGTGGTGTCTGAGAACCAGCGATACACTAGAACCTGTGGCTACTGAGGGCATTCGTGGTGCTGCACTGACCTTTCTAAATGAAGGGCTGTCACCCTTGAAGAAGATCCACCTTCTGCTGTCTGTGCTGTAGGAGATGGTGTAGTTGACCACATAGTGGGACTGAAGCATCTGTTTGGCTCCCTGGGTGGCTACCTGGCTTATCACCACTGGCCGCATGAAATCCACCTGCATCAAGGCGAGTTAATATGTCAGATCTTCTCTGTGGCATCACTTACCATGCGATCATAGTATACTCTTGAATGGGACAGACTGCTGCTTGGATGCTACAGAGTATACACATGTATTTGTATGAAAAGATACACACACACACACACACACACACACACACACACACACACACACACACACACACACACACACACACACACCTGAATCCAGCTGTTGTCCTTATCTGTACTCCATGCATTGTATTTACCCAGGTTATTTAGTCTGGCCAAATGTGGTTCCCAGTACCCTTTAAAAGAGAACAGAAATTAGTTTTGGTGATAGTGATATGTATACTGCTCTCAGTTGCATCTGTGTGTCAAGCCATGACAAAATACCTCTAGTGTGGTTAGATGTGATCTGGCTGTCTTTCACACTCCCGGACTCGAGACCCAGAGGATTGAAACATTCTGGGGGACACAGACACAAATCATTTTTCCGTATATACAAATAATGTGTTAAAGGACAACACCAGTCTGAGTCATCATCCATCGTAACGGAAACACCTATAAATAAACACCAATATAATTTGGCAAAATCATTTAGCGTGAACGTGCCTGACACAAGTGCTATAATAGCAATGTACCACTTTCGTATTTCAAAATAAAAATGAATCGCTATACCAAGTACTTTACAAAATGTCTTATCACAAAGATGCGCTATATTGCTTTTGTTTACATCCGTAGCAAGCGCATTCATACAAAATGCTGTTTGGCTGAAACTGCACAAGAAAGTTATTATGACAAATTATATTGGAACTGGATGTATTTGTGAAGCCAGGAGAGACTGTTACGATGGTTTGATCCCCCAGACAGATACCGTCCTTTAAATGCAGGCCTGTTGGCGACCGGCTCACACCATTGTCAAGGACCAGGAACAGGGTCTGCATTCCCCTCTGTTGGATGGCGCCCACCTCTGTATCCAGCTGCCACAGACCAGGCTTGGATGGCCACATCTCCAGAGTTGCAAAGCCGCCTGGGAAAGAGCATGGCACTGTGAGAGACTGAGCCCATGGCATAACAGAAATGGCTCCGCATAATGATAAAAAGGAAATCATTGTATAACATTTAGAGATATTATGTATTTTTTTTTAACAAGCTATTCGGTATGGCCTGTATTTTATAAACGTATTCATTGCACGCTTTCTCTATGCTTTCTATACCCCTATCACTTTCACAATATTTCTTGACACCACTGATAGATCAACATTGCACCATTAAATAGAGCATGAGCAGTGACTACTGACCAGGCAGCAGTGGGTATACAGCCTGCCGGTAGCTGTTGGTGTCCATGTGGGTGAAGGTCTGTCCGTGGAAGTGGACAGTGTGAACGTCCTTGGGAGAACCCATGTTGATCAGGTGCCAGCGTGCCAGCTGCTTGGTGTAGATCCTTAGTCCCTTCAGGCTGTAAATGATGCCGTTGATGGCTGTGGGTCACAATGTTGAAAGGTCTCATGTAGGTGGTAATGTTGTGTATCTTTACCAGGATTTCTCTTCCTAGGCAAGAACATGGCATAGGATATGGTTGAACTGGGTACCAGTGTTCATAATCAGAGTCAAATATGGCCCCTTACAATGAAACTTAAGCTTCTCTTTGAGGTTGGGATCCAATGCTCTTCCACCTCCTCGACTCTTCCTCCTTCTCATCATCTCAGAATTTTTGTCATAGTACCAGCTCTGAGACTCGTCAAAGGTCATGAACAGCAGCACAAACTCCCTCATATTGACCAGTTTGGTGTTCAGGGTATCTTTCTGACAGACCAGCAGAGGCCCAATTAAACCAGAGTGGAGATCTCTTTCCTAGAAGAAACCATATTATCCATCCTATTACTATTTTAAAAGTCGTATAGGCCATATAATGGAGGAATACATCCAAAGCTTTGTGCTGCTTAAGCAAAAATATTTGTCATGGAATATATTTTGAATACTTCCCAAGAACTAACCAAGGGTATTTAGTCACACTTACAGGATTGACACCCGAGTAGTACGCCCAGGTACGGCAGTAGGACTCGCCTGGCAATGGACCCACCCTCTCAGGTACCTCCCACAAGTATGTGAAGGTGGTGTTGGGTTGAACCTCATTGTCATACTTATACCAGTATTTGGACCCATCCTCGTAGGACAACCCCTCAGATCTCTTGGTGTAAGATACTCCATTTGGATGCATAGAATATGGACGGCTGGCCCTGTTCCTGAACACTACCTACAAGCAAGGGGTCATGTGGGGTTAAGCAATATTACATTCATTGATTACAGTCATTGATTGATTCGGAAAATTGTTTACCCAAGTTCTGTACAATTTAGGCTTGGCATCTACAAAAACGGAGGGCTCAAAACATAAGGAAATCATAGAATATGTGCTCTCCAAAGAGATAGATGTTTATGGGTTATAAATGTTTCTTAAGATTGTGACTTGAATTGTTGCAGGCGGGAGCTTCTAGTCTTACCATAATGCTTTGTCCAACCTCTGCCTTGATAAGCGGCCCAAGGATGCCCAAGTGCTCCTCCATCTCACCACGCAGAATAGGGCTACTGAACGTACTGTCCATGTACTCCCGGAACACCACCTTGGTGAACTTAGTCTCCCGCCTTGTTTCGAGTGTCTTTTCCTGCCTCCTATGAATACAACAGGAGAAATATTTTTCTGGTCTCTTTAAAATTGATAGATAGAGCACCACCCAGTTAGTTGGCGGGAGACTTTGACAATACAAAAAACTCAATAATAGTGTTTTGTCCACTCTAACTAGCTGTGCAACTGTGTCACACGAACTAGCGTAGCTCGGCTGCCTGGGTGGCATGACTGGGAGGGTTTTGGTTTTAGTTAATTTGTTGTAAACAAAGAGAGAGGTACAGCATTTTCTATTTGTAGAATATATAAGTTATAGGATGTGATTTTATTGATAACATTACTATCACTATCGAACAGCATTGACTAGCTACAAGCAAGGTGAATGTTATACGTTGCAACTATAAAACATCTGTGCATGTTTGTCCTTCTGTCAATGAAATAACTTTGTACTTACCTCTGTCCATAACCAGCATAGTCCCACTCCACCTCCTCAGCAGATATGAAATATGTCTTCACATTCTGGCCCACAGTTTTAAGGTGGTACTTGGTGACTTCATCCAGAGTGAAGCTCTGCAAGTCATCTGTGTTGCCATAGGGGTCTTTATAGGATACATATTCATACTCGTCTTGCTTGACGTCACCCTGAATGTCACTCAGATTTTCTAGATCCTCACTGGGAACATACAGCTCATAGTCGCCCCAGTCCGGCCGGGGAACACCGATGACCACCGGCATGTTGATCAGATCCTCCTTGCTAGAGACGGGCTGTATCTGCGGCCCACTGGGTCGCATCCCGCGGGGGGACATTCCTGGGTTGAATCCCAGCGGAGAGGCCGGCAGGCCACTCCTGGGCTGGGGCTTGAATTCCTTCCTCTTCTTGGTTTTCATGCCCTGGCCTTTCTGCGGCAGTTGGCGGATGTTCACCTTCTTTGTCTTAGGCTTCTTTATTGGGGTTGAGGTCGTTTGAGCTTCGGGAAGAGGGGCATCGTAACCAAGATACTTGACAAGTTCATCAGGGATCTCCAAAGGGACAGTTTGGTGTGTCCCATCATAGGTCCAGTTGTGTCCCTGTGGGTCTACGCGGCTGGTTCTGATGGCATTTGAACTGTGGTTTTTAAGGTAGATTACGATTTCCTCCGAGCTAACTGAGTCGCTCAGATCCTCAGAGCTGGTTTCTGGCAACTGGTTACTGGTAGGTGCTGGGGAATCCGAGATTGAGGTCTCATTGAGGAAACTTTCCACTGAAGAGGATGGATTTAACTGGTCAAGGAAGACAGTCAAACCTTTGCTACGATTAGAGCTCATTTGCTCTGCTGAATGAGATATTGATGTATTTATTTTGGCATTATGTGAGGTCAAAGTTTTAGTCATGTTATTTTTATAGTTTTCAAATTTTATACCAACATGTATGGAATTGGCTGGAGTAGTTTCATTTCCAAAGGAATATGTTTGATTTCCGTTCTCTGTCTCTGTCACGGTGTTCAGTGAGTCGTTTGTCTTGGTCATATTCATGATACCCTCCACCTCGATCTCAACCTTTCTTCTGGTTTGGTTATGCTTTTCCTCACTGATAGCCACCTCACTAACATTGGACAAAATATCCTTTGTTATCTGCGTCACTATATAAAATGTATCTGTGTCATTGATAGAAGATGCCTTGATCTCTGGCAAGACTGTAGCATTTATGCTATCCCCAAAAGGCCCCTGCTGGCCGCCTGGCTGTATCTCAGATTCCTTATTCAAGGCAGACCCTGGGTGGTCCTCTATATCCAGCAGAACTATTTCATTTGTACTATTGGAATTTGGACCCTGATGGGGTACAACATAAGAGAACACTTCATGTATATTCTCTGTCTGAATAATGCGTTCAGAGGTCTTGTTTCCCATGGTCCGGGTTGAATTCATTCCCTCAGCTTTAAAAATGTAACTCACATTTGTTGCTAAGGTCATGTTCATATTGGAAGCCCCAGATGTTAAAGGTACAGTGGCATTATTAAGTGTTGCATTTGCTGTCTCAGGAATAGAAGCGCTATTCATGGATAAAAGGTTTGTTGGCATACTGTGGTTTGTAGTTATGTTGTCATTCATTTGTGAGACACTAGTATCATTCTCTTCAACAATCTGGCCCAATATGTCTGCGTCAATACTCCTCGACAAAATGTTCTTGTCTTCAGGACTTGCACTGATATTCTTGCTCCATGTTGCATTTTCACTCTCGCTTTTGTTTAACAAAATATAAACGGTCAGGTTTGTTTTGTAAATCTCTTGCTGAGCTGACATTGTCTCATTTTGATTCAGTGGAATTGAGTCTGGCTCTTTCGTGATGTTACTTATCTTCACATCCGTCTTTGTAGTGGATGACTGGATACCAGAAAACAGTTTGGAATCTTGCACAGAAACATCAACCTTATCATAGTCAAGGAAGGAGAAGTCTATCTGCTCGACGTCTGAATCACCGGTTTGATTCTTTAGAGCTCGAAGACCTAGTTCATCTATGTACATTTCTGTGAAAATATCAACCTCTTCTTCTTTCTTCTCTTTCACCTCTTTCTTCTTTTTCAATTTGTCCTCCATGTCAATTTCTTCCAAAGTGGGGGGCTCCCACACCGAGAATTCTTTGTTTGGCTCGTTGTAGTCATTGTACTCATATTCGTTGTCACGGTAACACTCCACATCTTGGAACTTCACTCGCATGCCCTTGGTTGACTCATGGGAGTTCAGAGACGTGAGCAACCAGACCCCTGAATCATTCAGGAGACAGATAAACGTTATTTAAAGTATTACTCTAAATCAATTAAAACATTGCCATGAACAAGGGCTTTTCACAAAGTCATAGCGAGCCACAACTGACCAATATTGTCCATGTTCATGAAGATTGTTTGTCCTGTCATAGGGTAGAGTCCAAGGATGTCTTCAGTGCGGTCATTGAGATTAAATGTGTGGCCGTAGAAGGTAGCAGACTGGATGTAGTCCTGTGCTCCCACACTTGACACATGCCATGTTGCAATTTCCCCATTACAGAATCCCAAAAGTTGACCGCTCTCAAACACATAACCGTTAATCGCTGCGAAGAGAAAAAAGAAAGATGCATTTGTGTTTCCAACCAAAATAAAATTGGACACTTAGAATGACAGATGGAAGATATAAATGATAGAGAAACTCACTGTGCATGACATTCGACTTATAAAAGTCTGGATTTTTCTTGTTCACAGTTTTTTCACCACAGTTGCTTTGAATATTGTCATCCAGGTACCAGCTCTTGTTCTCATCAAACACCATAAACATGGCATGCTCCTCCTTATCTGCTTTAAGCTTCGAACAACACAAAACCAATCATATGAATACATGTTATAGCTTGTATGCCTCTTAGTTAAATAAACCTACTGTTAAACCAACTATTGAACTGAACAAAGAGCAGGTTGTCACTGTTGTGTTAATCTGGGATCCATTAGTCCTACAACCCAGCACTTTTAGGTGAACTATGAGAGCCAACTCACCTATCTGAAGAGTCAAAAGAGACGTTGTATTGTTTTTATATATATGATATAGTGTGGGCAAGTCAGTGGCTGGGTAGTCAGTTGCCTTTCACAAAACCCAATTTAGGAAAAGATTGGATACATTTCACATTAACAACTTTTTAACAACCTCTTCATGGTTTACGTTAGCTGGCCGAGTTTGTGTTTGCCATTAGCGCGCTTAAAGATCCCCTCCTCCAGCGACTTGTTTGGGCTGAACATGTCTGGCCATGTTGGTTTACATCTTTAGCTATGAATCAAAAGTCTGATTTGTGAGGCTAGTGTTATGTTACCTGTACATTCATGACATTCAGAGACTGACTCTTGCAGATGAGGAGGGGTCCTATAAGCCCCGAGGCGATGTCCCGGGGCGTATCCACCGCACTGTGGTACAGGTAGGTCAGGCACCGTGCGTCTGTATCCAGGGGCTCATCTTCTTCAACCACTTTCCACTTATAGCTGTGTGTCTGTCCTGGCTGAACAGCATGGGTCTGATTGCCTTGAAATAAACCAACAAGCTATTATTATCTTCTTTTTCTTATGGGAACGGGCAGTCCACACCATCCAATCAATTGGATCGGATGGTGTCTAAGCATAGCAAACATATATCCTTCATCCGCTAGGATTCTTCTATTCTTCCATTCTATTCCTGTCTTGTCTGATATTAATTTGTTAATGTGCTCGTCTAGCTTATTGTTGTATTTTATGATCCATTATAATGTTGTTGTTCCGTTGTTGTGTTTGTTGTTGTCTTGTGAATAGTGTTCTGTTCCCAACCTCCTTCAGGATACGTTGCTCCCTCTTGGGACTTCTCGATCGTCAGCCCATGTGGGTAGATGCTGTAGGGCTTGGACGCCATGTTCTTAAAGACCACCTGTGAAAGATCAAAGGGGTCGTATTGAAGGAACAGTCACTATACTTACCAGTTCAGTGTGGAAGTAGTCAGTAAATCTGTCTAGTACCTTGATGACATCCCTGATCTGTGCTCTGATCACAGGGCCCAGTATGCCGACCTCTGCTTTTCTCTGCTTTTCCTCTGACCTCACGTTGAACGTTTCATCTGTGTACTGTGTGTAGACTGCCTTTTTGTAAGTCCTGCCAATTCTGTGGTTACCCTGATCAAGGTAATTGACCTTGAAGTCCCTAAAATAAAAATAAATGAAAATGAAGAATGGTGGTTCTTAGTAATAATAAACACTGTATGTAAATTTTTGCAAGCAGCCAACTTTGTACAGGGTATTAACTCGTCAATGTATGCTGGCATTTTGGGGGCGTAGTTCCACATGATCTCCTCAGCGGCGATGTAGTATGTCCACTCCTTGCTGTGGCGCTGCTGCTCTATGGTCAACCTACGTGGGTTAGCTTCGAAGCCCTTGCAAGTCCTCACATCCACAAAACCATGCATGCCAGCTGCAATATAGACATTTTATTTGTTATTTTATATTGACCGGACTGAAGCATGACAACACACAGGGCCATTTAATGAAATGGATTACCGGGTCAGCCTTACCATACATCAAAACATTTACTTAGGAGATGTGTGAATGTCAAGCTCCCATACAACTTAATGAATGTGGTTTGGGTTAACATACCTTCCATGTGCTTGTTGGTCTGTGAGGACAGGAGCCAGCGGCCTGGGTGAACGGCCCTCATGCTGCCAGTGGTGGCCGAGCCGCTTATCAGCCCCACGGTGGACACCTTGTGGCCCCGGTGCTGCAGTACCTGGCCGTTCATGTGCACAGAGAACACCTCCTGTTCAGAACTCATGCCCACCAGATGCAGACTCACGGTGCAGTGGGCACAGATGTTGACATCTGGAGAGAAATCTTTGTTATTTATTTGGGTGCATGCGTGTGTGTGTGTGTGTATGTGTGTGCATGTATTTAAAACAAATAAAAACAGTTTAAATACGTGAAAATGTCCAAAGATAGCCCAGCAGAAAATATGCGGTATGTTTGCTAGCTGACTCATTGACAAACGACTCATTTTGTGGATGACAGGGTGGAGGAGGACTGACCTGGTAGAGAGCCCACTGCATATCCATTGATAGTGTGCATCACGTGGTTGTTTGAGGAGTAGCCTGCTGGGGTGAACCAGCTCTCTTTCTCGTCAAACACCCCGAACAGGAACACATACTCCTGTGGGAAATGCACTTGCTCGCCCAACTCATTTAGACTGCCTGGGATCAGAGAGAGACCGAGATGGAGAGAGATAGTTGAGAGATATCACTGACGATGCATATGATCGGTGCACCCTAACTAAGCTCCTCCCCATGCGTTCTCATCTCACGACAGAACGCATGGAACGGGGTGCTTCAAATGAGCATGATTAGAGAGAGGGCAGGACATCTGAGCATGCTTTGGAGGAAGCAATATCTGTTTCAGTAACATGGGTTAACCTGTGAAAGGCGAGAGAGAGGGAGGGATTTCTGATAGAGGGATATCTGTTTCCATTACATGTTTTGGATATTTCTTTGTCAAATTCTTTGTAAAAAATGTCCATATTTATTCTCCTTGTCTTTGTTGTTGTTCTTATTGTCAGTTTCCTATTCTACTCGCTCGGGGGTCTGTGAACTGGCCTACACAGCTCAGAGGAAGTATAAGAGAAAGGGAATTGCATTGCAGTAGACGGATATATTATTACAATTCCTGACCCACTCTTACCCAGCCACACATGTATTCTTTATTGTGTTGTGTGTCTCAGCAGGCATCGCACAGGGAGAGGGTGTACCTGGCTTGCAAAGCAACAAGGTGCCGATGAGGCCACTGTTGTAGTCTTGCACCACGTTTAGGTGAGAGACGTAGGTGTAGGTGAGGCAGGCGGGGTCGTCTTTCTGCGGAGCTACTTCGGAGGTGACCTCCCAGTAATACATGTGCTCACAACCAGGGCGCACCACATCGTCCTCCTTCTCCTTCAGAGACGTGTTGTCAAAATACTGAGCCCCTGCAAGAAACAGTTTTCAGTCTTATGTCAGGAATAAAAGTATTTTCTGTGAAGTGAATGACAAAAAAATAACAATAAATACAATAAACAACACCTAATTTACTATACATGTCTATATATGTATATATCAGGCAACATATCGTAACGCTATAATGTTAGATTGTTAACACTGATGATAGTGTTTCTCTTATGGGTGCTGAAAAAAAGGCTTATTCTTAAATGTGTGGGAGATGTGCTTATGCTGTAAAGCTGCTTGGATTTTTGGATAGTAATTTGTATGGATAATAAGTTCTAGACGTTCTGTCCTTTTAAATTTTCTCCGCTTCCTTAGGCTTGTTGCTTTAAGTATTAATGAACAACTATGTTTGTTTATTGTTTTCTGTGAGGGGGTCCCAGACTGATTCCCGTCATTCAACAAGACTTCCTGTTGGACTTCAATACTGTCCCCCGCTGAATCTTCTTGCCTTGGTTAATATTTCAAAACAAGCTAAACACAGCTGTTTGGGTATTACCTTATTTAGTTTACTTAACATAATGAGTAACAACCAACCAGAACCTTTTAAATGTTCCCAATTGATTGTTCAAGTATTTGACATTTTTAGGGATAGTGTCTTCAGAACTTGGTTAACCACCACATTCAGTGTGGCCATAATGTGCAAGTACGCCCAGGGGTAACAACAAGCACCCACCCTCTGACTGTTTGCCGTAAGCGATTCCATGTGGGTGAAGGCTGTAATCTCGGTCCGCCATGTTCCTGAAAGTGACAACAATGGTCTCTCCCTCCTGAGCCCTCAGTGTTGGCCCCAGCAGACCTGTGAAAGATACATTGATTCACCTCAACCATTATCAGTCATGTATTCACCATCATCTGCTGGTTAATTTGATTCTTATCATGTCACATACTCTTTAACAGTATTGAACTAAACTTCATCTCATTTAGTGGGTGAAAACAATATGGCAATTTTCATGATTAATATAAAAATAATGATAACTGTAAGTTAGGGGTAAATGACTAAATAGTAGTAAATTGGGTAAAGCTGTTTAGGGAAAATTATCTATTTAGAATATTGCAGACTGAATGACATGAACAGGATTTACCTAGCCGGGATGGATGAGTCTTGGGCTGCTTGAAGTCTCTCTCATACTCCCTAAAGACTACTTTCTTGTAGGTGGAATCGGTTCTGGAACAGGGTGGAAAACTCCCAAAAGTGAATCAACCCATTGTGCCCATCACCACTCAAGCTTCATTGTACCATTATGAAACCAGCCACAGGGGAAGGAAGTTGAGGAAATGTTTCTTGAGCAACTTTGTTAGTAGTTTATGCCAAAGCTGAGTCTACAATGAGGATATTTTAAATATTATCCAATGATGTATGCAGAATGTTTTCAACTGATTATAACAACAGGCAGTGGCAGTCAAACACAACATCTTCTCTAAAGTTCTCTAAAGTCTCTGCAACATGATTACCCAAGGGTGCCATATGCTATACCAAAGTTAACAATTCACAAATGCCAAAAGTCACAAAAGCCAACTTAATAATAGACAATACCTGTTTCTCATGCTTTTTATCACATGAACCATAGCATCAAATTAGCACTAAACATCATACATGAATTAGCAGAAGAAAAAAGCAAGTCGATTAGAGGCATACCCAAGGGAACTATTGCCTGAGTAGTTCCAGTTAATCTGAACAGCAGCCACATAGTAATGTCTCTCCTTGGGGTTGTCCTGGTCTGCTGGGACATGTGGAAGAACAGCCAGAAGAACCAGGAAAGGCACAAAACACTGGGGTCCAGCCCAGGAGCAAAGCCTCATTTCTGAGGGTTGGAATGACGGTTGATAACGCGCAGTCTGTTCTTCAAGCCAGGAAACCATATTCTGACACAACGCTCCACAATCTGCTTTATCTGTTACTGACACACATACACAAAATCACACACAAACACATATGGACAAGTTGTCTAGATTTTTTTCAACCTGTTCAATGAAAACCATCTGTGTTTGGACTGGGCGTTCCCTTCCCATTATCTATTTAAAAGTGCAGTAAAGATGACAATTTTACACGCAACTATAGTAACTTCAAAATTCATGTTTTTTGCAGATCAATCATTTAAAAAAAAAGTGTTGATTGAAATAGCCGTTTTGGTTAATTGTTTACCAAACTGTATGTTGGCCCCATTTACCTGGATAAATGTTTTTTTTTATAGAAATAAAGTATGATCTGCTTACACGGCTTCAGGAGTAGGACTGTTCATAAATATACAATATATTTATAAAGATATAGAGATGTTGAATATTGTCATACCTTCAGTGTTTTTATTTATAAATGTTTAGAAAATGACTCAAGTAAAAAAGAATAGGACTACTTGACCTTATATGCATGGAACAACATGAAATGTTGGTACACAAACACATTTCTGTTTAAAATATGTATTTGAGGTAAAATTACTTTTTAAATAGATGTCGGTTCTGAATTTTATCAATAATCTTTCATGCCACTTGTTACATCAGATTATTCATATGAAGTGTGATATGTTATGATAGTTTTATTTTATTTTCATGGACTGCAGTAAAATGACATTATTTACTTCATGAACGCAGCTCTGTAATTTATGGTGACGTCATCATTTTACCCTCCACAAGGCGCGTGCGTAAGCAAATGAACCAGGAAACGCGTCCGGTTTTAAAGACAGCAGTTTAAGGGAGTACAAAACAATACGTAAGAAACACTTTAACACTCGTTATTTTATTACTTATTGGTGACAACAAACAACACTCTCATATAGCTTAGTGATGAAAATGTTACGCAGAGTTTAGAGGGCAGTAACAATTCAATTTTGATCATAGCCGCAATGTTTACACTGGAAAACTGCCGGTGGGTTTGCTGTTTGGATGCCGATGTATAAATCTCCAGCTCACGTTAAAACAGTACAACATCAAGCCTTATGTCTAACAAACTAAAATACGTTTGCTCAATTTATCTTCTGATAATGGGAGATCACCCACATCTTCAATGTAGGCAGTGCAATAGTTGTCATGTAAATGATGAGGGTAACTATTTTCCAATGTAGCCTACTATCCTACATGATAAAGGGTCGTGGCGTCTTGCTTTAGGCATCTCTTTATTCCATTCCTCTATAGAACAGGAAGATCGAGTCCAAAGTAGAACCTAAAACAATGGTCTTATCAGTTCCCTTGACTGGACGGAAGTGAAAGTACAACAGTGACTCGTTGGCGTCGTAGTTCAGATATTGATACCATAGATACCTTGTGATGAAATTAAATGTAACAATGTAAGTATTTTTTCAGTCTCTTCCTATTATACCTGTTTCATTCTATTCTTTCAAAGCTTCACCGTAACAGTGGATCGAAAATAGGTCTCATATATATATCCTCATGTTTTGGGTGATACAGGAGCTTTTAATGTGAGACTTCCAGCAGAGCGCATCACCCCTGGCCCCAGCCATGGCGTGTTGCCGTCGCTGTCCCAGGCTGTGCACCTGCTCGCTGGCCTACACCCTGTGTCTGGGCCTGTGCTTTGTCGCCCTCGGAACCAGTCGCATCCTGCTGCTAAAATACTCAGCCAATGCAGGTGCAGTTCATGATAGTATGACTGTTTGTGTCTCCGAAGCTCAGAGTGTTCAAGTTTGCACCTTGATTGGATTTTTATATGAAATACACATATGAAGCCTAAATCCTATTGACCCATTGTATTCTAATTGAGTTTACTTTACTGTACACACATTAGTATACTATTTTCAAATTGTACGTGTATCGGATGTCACTTCACTTGCAGCAAACAAGTATGACTTCCTCCCTGCATCGGTCAACTTCATGGCGGAGGCGATCAAACTGCTCTTCTGTCTTGTCATGTCACTAAGGGTCATAGTCCGAGGTAAGCATCACTGACCGAAGCACTGCACGGACGTTGTTGTCCCTGCTCATGTGCTCATTCGTCGTTGTGTGTGTTTCTTCCATCAGAGGGACGCTCATGCAAAGAGCTGGGTTGCTCCCCTGGTCCGCACTTTCTCAGTTTTCTCAAGTGGTCCATTCCAGCTTTCCTTTACTTCCTGGACAACCTCATCATCTTCTACGTCATGACCTACCTGCAGCCTGTGAGCTTCCCCTGCCCATCACAACTCGTCAATAGAGTCGATCCCTGGCAATAGTTAGACATTACCATGGCAACATGTTTACATTGTTCAACTAAATGAATATATTGTCTATATAGGCAGTCAGAGTGAAGAGTCATGTTAGACATGTTAGAGAGGAATGTCAGACCCTGAAAGGTTGTTGCTTGTGATTTTTCAATCCTTATAGTGGAGATTTTGAAAGGAAAGGATTTTATTTGATACATCTCTAACCCTACCAATGATCATACAAAGGGTTTATTAATCCATCTCACCTGCTTTTAAAACCTCTCTTAGATCACTGGTAGCAAAATTAGTTGTTTCTGTAATCAACTGTACGTTTATCAGTCACAGACATCCTGTTGATGTGTCCTCTTATAGTTACCTTTTTTGTTGTAATATGACTGAATTATGTAAGTTTCAGTATTTGTCTTCCGCTAATGTTTTTGGTGTTTGAAGCACTGTCTTGTTAACTGGTCTTTTGACCTAACACTGCCCTCTCTTTCTCAGGCCATGGCTGTGATATTCTCCAACTTTGTCATCCTGACAACAGCTGTACTCTTCAGACTGGTGCTGAAGTAAGGGACATTCTGTAATGGTCTGTTCGAGCCATATAATATGGATGTTTTGCTGTTGTTACAAATCTTTTCTATCATCCCATTGGAAAGTACCACAGCCGATAAGCAAGTAATACATTTAGCTAGATACTGCTTATCTTATCCTGTTGTTTGGTTGTGAATGCTCTCCGTCTCCCACTTTGGCTCCCTTTGTAGAATTGTAGAATCCAACATAAACAACGGCCCAATAGAACATCGACCAGATGTTTCTTTTACAATGCAAAAATAATATGCTCAAAGCGCAACAGAATAATATTTTATTTATGCTGATTTAGGTCAATAAAAAACCAATAACGTAATAAATGAGAGTAACCAATATCTAATTATTGTCGGTAACAGTGGTAAAAGCTGAACTCCGGACTGTGTCACCCCGTCGTGGTTTATTCCATACCTAACTGACAGGTTCGGCTTAGCTCAGGAGGTAGAGCGGGTAGACTTGTAACCGGAAGGTTGCTAGTGCGATCCCCGGCTCCTCCTAGTTGAGTGTCGAGGTGTCCCTGAGCAAGACACCTAACCCTAACTGCTCCCGACGAGCTGGCTGTCGCCTTGCATTGTTGACTCCGCCGTTGGTGTTTGAATGGTTGTAAGTCGCGTCTGCTAAATGTAAATAACTGCCTTACTTGCTACTCCACCATTGCCTGTTGTTACTCTGCTCCACCTCCAGGAGGCGCCTGTCCTGGGTCCAGTGGGCGGCGCTGCTCATCCTGGTCCTCGCCATCGTCTCGCTGACCACAGGCTCGGCAGAGAGCCAGCGCTCTCTCCCCGTGGTGTGGCTACACGCCAGCCCCCTGTCCACCCCCTCCAACTCCTGTGTGCTATACACCCAGCTCCTGGAGCAGATGAGGAACAGCAGGTGGGCTAGTATTATATGATTTGGTATGGATTCAGTTGATGGTCGTATTATACATGGGTATGAGCAGCTTTTAAATACTTTGCTCTCACTGCCTTCTGGCATTGTGTGTTTCTATAGCAACACACCAGTGTGCGAAATACAGATTTCCGATTTCATTCGGAGTAGAAGAGCAGAGTAGTTTGGAATGGTTTATCTAGCTATTTATGATTTTAGAACCCCTCTCGTACAGTCTGATCCTTGGTTTCAGCCAAGTCCATGCCAAGAATGAATATTTTGACAAACGCAATCTCGCCAACACACTCAGCATATTTCGCAACTGGTGGTGACTGAAGTCAGCTTGCCCAACACGGGGAGAACGATTTTTCATCCAGATTCGGTCCGTCTGAACTCTGAACTCAATAAAAACCAAACTATTTGCTCTGTTGTGTTCCAGTGCCGGCGAGTGGTGGCCGTCCTCGCCGGCAGTACAGGCCTGGAGGGACAACCTGGTGGTCAGGCTGCAGTCGCTGGGCATAGGCCACGTCCTCCTCCTCCTCCAGTGCTTCATCTCCTCCATGGCCAACATCTACAACGAGAAGATCTTCAAGGAAGGAGAGCAGCTCACCGAGAGCATCTTCATCCAGAACAGCAAAGTGTATGAGACACACACGCACGGACTCACAATCAAACACACACACATCCAGGAAGCTTTTGCAATAGCAGTAATTATCTGGGATTAGGGGAGGCTTGACAAGGAATATTTGAACTTTTGGCACGCTATAAAGCATCAGTTGCGACACCATAAAAGAGCAAAGCAGATAATAATAATCAAAGAACCCTAAGGAAAAACCTGTAACATATAGAGTTTCATTCTGAGAATATCCGTCACTGTGTAGGTATGCGTTTGGTCTGGTCTTCAACGGCCTGACCCTGGGGCTCGGCAGGGAGGCGCGGGGCCTCAGCCTACACTGTGGACTCCTCCATGGCCATAGCATCTACTCTCTGGCTCTGGTTCTGGTCACCGGTGAGTTTCACAGCGTAAGACCCTGATGATATCATGGAGAACTATTGAGAATTTAGCACTGACCATTTTCTAAAGAATTATGCTAAGGTACATGAGTAGTGTAGACATGAGGACCATGCATTCATTGGTCATTTCACACCATTTCTCATCTGGAGGAGGGTTCACAACTCTTCTTCAAGGCAACTTAGAATACCAAGTAAAGAAATGATTTAGCTGTAATACGTTTTCTATAGCTATATGATTGCTATAAGAATTGTGACAAAAACAAACATGAGATCAAGTCTGGCCTTCTATTGAATAAAACCCAGTAAGAATTCCTTGTGTTGTTGTGGCTGTGGTTGTTCTTCCTCTGGATCAGCTGCCTTGGGTCTGTCGGTGGCCTTCATCCTGAAGTTCAGAGACAACATGTTCCACGTGCTGACGGGTCAGATCACCACTGTACTCGTCACGGGCCTTTCCATCTTCCTGTTTGAGTTCCGGCCCTCGCTCCACTTCTTCCTGCAGGCACCCGTGGTGCTGCTGGCCATCTTCGTCTACAACGCCAGTCGGGCCAAGGACCCCCAGTACAGCCTGCTGCAGGAGAACCTGCGGGGCATTGACGGAGAGATCTTCGAGAGGTCCAGAGGGGTACGGCGCACCCAGGAAAACACCCTTTTTGCACTCCTGTTTTCTGCCAACAGCTTCTCTCACTCACTCACTCACTCTCACTCACCGACGCACACAATACCGCCTTTTTTACTTGCCCAAACACTAATACCACTACAGCTGCTGATGCAAGACATAGCTCTGGTTGTGACTGGGTAGCCTGGTTGTCATAATTGTGATTTGTTTTCAGTGTAAACTAAACCCAATTCATTGCCATTAGGGTTGTTTACTTTAGGTCTTACAAAGCCTGTTCAGATCAGGGACTTTATTTTAATGATATTTGAGGAAGAGGAAGTAATTAGACGAAAACTTTCACTACAGCATTTTGTGTGAGGCTGCTGAAGCCAAGTTAGTGTTGCCTTCTGGGCAGTTGCTTAAGGTGGCTTGTCCTCCTGAACTGAGCATTAGAAATGACACATCATCAACAATGGCTTTATGGTGTCATCATTTCTTTCTACAGATCACATTTATTAAACAAACATTTATTCAGTACGGTAGTGAGTTATTTGTGACTAATCTCGGATCCAGCAGTCCTTCTATATTATAGCAGAACCGTGCCGGAATCCAGAAACTGCAATGTAGTTGTGGAGTGGCCAGTCTACACGGAAAACGTTCTAGACATTTGTGGTCCGAATAGGATGTTTCAGCTTGTCTTCCAACCAGAAACAGTTTACAAGTGCTGGCCGAGTTTTGTGTTTGTTGTTAACCTATCAAACACTTACAGATCCCCCTCCTCCAGCAACATGATTGGTCGAAACAAATAGGAAGCGAAAGAAACTGAAATGCCCCAGACTTTAGACTATTGATCTAAAGACTGATTTGGGAGTCTGCTTTGTGACTGGCTTTTGTCTCCATCTTGTAGGACGGCGAGGAGCTGGAGAGGCTGACTAAGCCCAACACGGACAGCGAATCAGAGGAGGATTCCCTCTAGCTGCGCCCTTGCCATCGCTAAATCAACACATTGGTCTTTGTCACCATGTCTGATACTTAGTCGCATACTTTTCGTGCCATTCCGTATCCGTGTTTATGCTTCAGTGAGGAGATGTACAAATGTCTTACATGACCCTTTGGGGTGCTCTTTTGGGCATGTGGCATCACATGTCGCTGTAATTGTGACTGCAATAGTACTGTACAAAACTGTTCAAATGTGCCTGTTTATAAGTGGTATCTTGCTGATACCTTATGCTGTCAATGATCAAAGTAAAGAAGAATCGTGCACTCTGGAACAATTGACCCTTTTCACAGCAGCGTCGTTGTAGGAAAACACAGGAAAGTCTACTACCCATGCCCTAGCACATGAAGGATCAGACCCCTACTTGGTGTCATGAGCGACACCTGGGTTTTTCCTACCATGATACCGCTGTGAAACGGGTCTATTTGTGTGTGTGTGTGTGTGTGTGTGTGTGTGTGTGTGTGTGTGTGTGTGTGTGTGTGTGTGTGTGTGTGTGTGTGTGTGTGTGTACACACACACAATTTGAACATAATAAAAAAAGCTCATAAAAACAATGGGCTAACTCCTAACCTAAGTGAAATAGTGACTATATTACTATTCTTAACACTATTTTGTGTGTGTCTCAGTTGCTTGTACAATCCCTATTCCTAGATCTGTTTTGGTTTGTAAATGATGATGTCGCAATGGCGCTGACGTTGCGCACACTGGGTGTTGGGAATATTGGCAATTTGAGCTTTGACGGTGCAGAGTTCAGTGGAGACTTTACCCTGTCTACTTTTATTTAGGCCTACAGTCAGGATGTGGACAAGTGGTGAAGTGAATGCTGCAGCTGGATTCAGGGCTGCCCATCACACCACAGGACGTGATGGAACACCCTTTTTGCATCACTGCTTGCTGTGGCAACACTGACCACAGCAGCACTAGCCAGCATGTCTCTGTGTATAGTATAGTAGTTCTTAGTTTAGATTCCTTGTCCTTCCTCCAGATACTGCTGTGTTTTAAAGAGAAGACAGGTGAATTTTAACTACACCTGCCACTCACTCACTTTCACTTTCTGAAACTTAGATGTAAGCTCACCTTAGAATATTACATTTGTGTTCAATTCAATAGAGCAGCTGTATTGATGGGTTCCTTGCATCCTGCAGTTACCCATGACACAAGTTTTATTCTACTAAATAACTGACATATATTAGACAAACAACACAAATATGCGCATAGTTGCACGTGTGTGTGTGACTTTGCAGTGCTTCCTCAGAGATGGCAACAAAAGAGGATATCTCAGACCATTCATAAGCTCTGAGAACAGCAGCATACATCCAGCGAGGTCTGTCGGACCTCTACCCAGTGCTGTTTTCCATATGTATTCAGTCCTAATGAGTGACCTCACGATATTCATATAATAATTATATATTTTTTCCTATGGCAATAGAAGAGGAAACACCACACAAATATTTGTATGTAGCCTATTCATGTTTGTGAATAAATGTTTGGCAATTTGAGTAATGAATATTGGACATGGTGAGCTTTAAAAAAAACAATTGTGACTTTTTTGTTACGATTTATTTTCAGATACCCCCCAACATTTTGCTGTTGAGGCTTTCAGGAGGTTACTAGTGTCAATAAAGGGGTCTTGGGTCCTATTTCGCACCCTGCTACTCTGTTCATCAAGCTGCTGAAGACTGGTGGTACTAAGTGGTGGATCTACATACCTGCTTTTGACATAGCAGTCATTTTATTGCAGGGTTTAATCTTAATCTAACTCTTTCATCTGAATAATCATACCTGCATTTTTCTTATGTCCATCAATATTGATGTATTGTATTTTATTTACATTATTTTTTTTACACTTGTTTTCTGCATGCAGCCACAATATATTTGTCTCGGTCTCATATGCATACAATACTACCTTTTCAACTTTCCTCAACAGTAGTACCACTCATACCCAACATAGAGCTGGCTGTGACTGGGTAACCTTGTTTCTATAGATGTGATTTATTACATTAAGTGTAGAAAGAAACCCAATTCCCTGCCATTAAGGGTGTTTACTTTAGGTCTTACTCACCTCAAATAGCCTGTTTAGATCAGGGTTTAGTTCAGGGACTCTATTTTGGTGACGGTTCACTATTGCATTTTTAGGGTGGCTGCTGAAGCCAAGTTAGTGTTTCTTTCTGGGCAGTTTCTTAAGGCGGCTTGTCCTCCTGAACCTGGGGGAAATTGATAATTTTTGTGTCGTGTACTGAATGTAGGTCTATTTTGTGTCACTATGTTAAAGTGAAGATGCAGTAGAAAGTATGGCTTTGTTTTCTGTTTGTCCTTCCTTTGGAGGCAAATGAAATCCCTCCTTCGGGATTAATAAAACCTAATATAATTTAATTCCGCTGTCATGGTGGCTGCTATAGAATTGTACAGAACTGTTTATAAGCGATGTATGACTGATATCCAGTGATGTATACAACTATGTTATGCATTGTTATACCAACCTGTATAGTTATTGGAGGGATGGTCCCGAGCCATGGTGCTTCTAATGTTGCATTTCGTAGAACTGAGCCATTTATTAACGGAGATAGGGCTGATTGAGACATTATTCTTCAGTTTTAATGTATTCAGCATGCAGGAACTTCTGCTAGTAACTTCCACCAGTAAAATAACTCCCGTCAACCAGTGAAGAGTGTTTCCATGTTTTCACTATGTAATTTGATGGCGTAATTATTAAGGGAACTATATTTAGTCATTTCAGATGTTTTTTAGTAGGTGGTGAAGAACTACGGCTAGAGGTAACAACAAAATACTGTCAAAACAACGTTTTTATAGGTTTCATAAAAAGTATACGTCCTATTACTATGTTCAGATCCATATGGAAGACAATCTGAAAAGATGGTGAACATGTATTTATTTGTACCACTAGGTGGCATAATAAACCAACAAATGTTGACAATTTACTGTAAGCCAATCGCAATTGGAAGTGAAGAAAAGTGTCTACCGTAAAAGCAATATCTTAATAAATAATACTTTGTAGCAGTTTGAACAGTATAATAGTAAAATCATGTGTTTAATTCATGTGTTCTCCTGTACCTCAATAGCAACACATGTCCACTACATAGGCCTACATACGTATGTAGTATGTAGAAGATAACAGTTATGTATAGTGATATAGTGACCATGTCAATTCTGCCCTGAAGTAAGTTATGGAGACAGATAATAAAACGTGCAAAACATCATGAGAACAATAAACAAAAATAAAGTAAAGAGCTACATATCAGAAACCCCAGTTTAATCTATATACCTGTTTCTAATGTTTCGTATACAACTTCATCTTGATCCTTAGATTGCTTTTCTTGCATAAGAGAATAAAAATAACCAAGGGTATGTGAAAGCAGCAGAAAGCTTCCACTAAGTGCTAAAAAAAAAACAAAGTACATACAAGGACTCCACTCCCAACATAACTCCCTTCCTGACCAAGGTCAAGCGTTTGAAGGCACCGGCCATTATGTATCGAGCAGGGGAAACTCACATTACTGCACACACACACATACACACACACACACACACACACTCCAGTAACCGTTGTCCTTAGTAACCGTAACCCTGGTGATAGCCTTCCTGGTAGCCGTGGTCGTAGCCATGCTGGTGGTAACCGTAGCCGCCGTACTCATCCTCGGGGCAGCGCATGCCCAGCGACTGTTGGATGGCCATCTCCTGCCGCCGCAGCTGCATGGAGTCCACCAGGTCGTAGATGATGGCCATGGACCACATGGGCGAGGGGTACCAGGACTTGACGTTGCCGTCCTTGCCCACCAGCAGCATGGAAAAGTACTCGGGGCTGACCTGGAAGTAGTTCCTGATGTCCTTCACCAGGGAGGGCGACAAACCCTCCCGCACCACCGTGGCACTCCCTGCAGGGGAAGAGGTGGGTGTGGGGTAGGGAGGGAGTGAGCAGGAGTGGGGGGGGGGGGGGGGGGATTTAGGAGAAAACATTGATGAAACCTTAATTCAGAAAAAGAGGAAAGCATAGAAATGTCTCCCTATAGGGAAACGGCTTCACTGGGAGGTGTTAAACGGTGGCTAGACGTGCAAAATGAAAAAGGTCAAAACTATCGTATTTCCATCTCGCTACCTTTCGCCTCTATGGCACCAGAATGCATGCTTATACAGCTGTGCTGGCCATGAAAAGATCCTATCTACGTCAGATGACGATTATTATTATTTTATGCGGTTGGCCAATGAAATGATCAAAGGTGAAGCAACCTCAGGCCAGATGAAGTTAAGACATTTTGAAGGGTGGGAGCTGTTTTAAATAGACTTCCACATGGGGAAGGAGGAGGTGGAAGGTAGTGTTGGTGCACTGGGTTTGCTTGAATGTGGAAAGTAAACATGGTGGCTAGCAAAGAGAGGGGGTTAACTGAAGGTAAAACTCTCAGCAGAATCTCTGTGGGAAACGCTGAGCAAAGTTTGGCTAACCTTTCAGCCAATAAATACATGGCAGTTTGTATGTGTGTGTGTGTGTGTGTGTGTGTGTGTGTGTGTGTGTGTATGCAGTACATTTATATTTCTGTTTAGACCTGCTAAGATCACACCCTTTCCCAGGTGAGACAAATGTCGGGAACAGTTCTTGGAATGGGATTCTCACCGTTAATCGGGTAGAGTTCCAAGACTCCGCCCATATCTTGTTGTTCAGTGCCAACCAGCTTCAAAATGGAAATGTGCCGCAGACCTGCGTTACCATGGAGATCCAATAAAACAAAAAACAAACATTTTAGAACAGCCCGAAGCTTCAAAGCTTTGAAATCAAAAATACGTTATCTACCACACACTGGCCACCTGCTTCCTACCATATTATCTTTTTATTTGAATCTATACGATGATGTGAACAGGTTGGAATATTATTGAAGCCATCTTGCCAGCTAGCTAAAAGACAGAACAAGGTGTAGAGGCCAGCCCAGCCAGCTGCATCCTCTTTTACAACTTCATGAGAACTGAGAACTTCATGGGCTTTATTATGAGGTGCGAGTCTGAAAACTATGATCCTCCCGGTCCACAGTGCAGTCAGCCGGGCAGGCCTTTGTCTGGGCATAGAAACGCAGGGAGGGAGGGAGGGAGGGAAGGAGGGTGGAGGCCCAGCCAAGAGCAACACGGCGGGGGAAACACACATACACCGTCGCTGGTCTGGAACTGCTGATAAGCAAGGCTAGTTAGTTTCTTTCCCTCACGTGATTTAATAGCCTGCACCACATGGGGAAAATCCGTACTTCGGGAGCTGATGTGTCAAAATACTATATATACAATCAATGGTTTACATCAGTAACATATAGCAGTCTTGAGTAAGATGTTTATGCTGTGGTTCATTCCAGGATGCTCACAGATTACGTATTTGTTACCAAACCTTTTGTACAGGTTAGCCTATTTTGTCATTTTAGAAAAAGAAACTTTTCGGCAGGGGACCAAAAAGACGACTTAAACGAAGGTTATGACGATATCCTGATACAGTGCAGCCTTGTATAGCCATTGTTTATAAGGGAATACCCCCACACACACACACACACACACACACACACACACACACACACACACACACACATTGATTGCAAGAACATCTGTAAAGCTGCAGTAAACAATAACATTCCTTATTATCAAGCACTCCCAGTAGTGGACATATATCAACGTATTCCCAAGTGGTCCATGTAACAATCTGGACGGCCCCGACAATGAAACTTAGTCCCTTCATTTGAACTCAATTTAAATTAAATTAAAAGTTAATTGCAGACAGGCATTTCAATAAATACACGGAAATTATTCCAGTGACTGCACGGATACAACCATCACAGGCCATTGATTGGTTGGTGATGAGCTGGTGATTGGTTGTTGATTGTCTGTGATTGGTTGGTGTCTAATAACTCACCCAGGTTACAGGCCTGGCTGGCCAGGGCGTAGAGCTGCTGCTGATAAGCCCACTCCTCATCGTTAGGGGCAGAGATTACAAACAGACGCCGTCTCCAACGGAACCTGCAACAATCCAGGAAGTTGAAACGAGACGCAAGCGTTGTTTTGAAATAGTGACCAAAGGCCTGAACCAAAAAGAGCAGTTAGTGCTAGAGTATAGAACCAGCATAATATCATCTCGTATGCGGCAGCAAATGACAACCCCTAATTTAGGTGGAAAATCTGTCAGGGCTCTCTGCTGTCATCAAAATGGAATTTGGGTTTCCATGGAAACAAACAACTGCCTGCCTGTTTTAGACCGCTCCAGAAAAAGTGTCGCCGCAGTGAATCGATCGGAGGGGTAAAACACTGTGGTCTATATTTTGTTTAACATGCATGCAACACAAACAAAGTAAAAATACAAACAGACACACACACACACAACAGGTTTAGAGTAAGACACCAATAGGCCACCATTATAAATTAAGTAGACCTCATAAACATCTTGGTGGTGTGTGGTGTGGGGGCGAGCAGCAGATGTATAAGGGGAAATAAAACATACTATGATTACACAACCACCCACGCTATATGGCCTTAATGCCATGCTCTGCCAGTTGAGCTACACAGTCCTACAGAGTGGACTTTGTAGTCCTGTCTAGCTCAACTGGCAGAGCATGGCATTAAGACTGTCAGGGATAATGATTAAATTCCCAAGGGGGCCACCCATGCTAGGAAATGTATGCACTTGCAGTATTATAAGTCACTTTGGATGGAAAACATCCACCAAATGGGATGTGTTATTTTTATGCTATAGAACCAAAGAGCAGCCACACATTGAACCACCTTGTGGACTGCGATACAAGTTCGTTTTTTGGGGGATAAACATGCGTTAAAGGTGCTTTTGGTAAGATTTAAGAGCTATTATTAGGTATTCACAGTGTATCTGTGGATACCTATTGTTATTGTGGGGTTTGGGTATTATTATTCCGGATTGGTAACGCCTATATCTCCGCGGTGGACTGGTCAAACGATTTCAAATTTGGGTGATATATTCATATTCCCGGTAAGCAGGTCTTGAAAATTCCCATCGGGGGCGCTATAACTTCCGGTCAAAGTTAAACGCTCTGCATTTCCACCCCTAAGGATAAACAATTCTGAAACTTGGTATACATGCCTTATTTCGCATGCTGAACATTATTGCCTCTTGGACCCATAATGTCCGTCAGGGTAGATTTTTTCTTCGTTAGAACCATAGCTTCAAATGAAAAACGTATTCATGATCTATGAACTTGTCTGATCTTAAATTTAAAAGGGATTTTTGATTGGGTAGAAATTGGCAGAGTTATGGCAAATTCAGAATATGCACATTATCGAAGATTATTATATCAACCACAAGTCAGCTTCAGAAAGTAGCACAAACTTGAAACTTGCAATGCACATTGTGGACACTTTCCTTAACATGCGGAAAAAAATTGGTGTCGATATCTATCGACGTCACAGTGTCAATTACAGTAATTGCTCTTAAGCGTAATGCACCACTTCGCCCGAAGGTGTGTGTGTGTGTGTGTGTGTGTCTCTGTCAGTTGTTTTATATTTCAAAATATAAAATTTTTGATATATTGGTTTGAAGTCAGCCTATACAAACCGAGGCCTCTCTCCAACCCAGGCTGGTCCTTAAAGGGGTACAAACATCATTTCTCAAAAGTCCGTTTTGAAGGTGGATTTTGACACTGTATACTTTAGAAACATGGTTGGTGATTATTTTGATATGTTTACTTCCAGTAAACCAGTTTATAAGGCATACAAATGCCATTTTACCATACCTACCAAGCTCACTATATCTGCCACGTATGGAAGACTGCTCCTTCTCAAAATATAGTGTAATTTTCCCCTGGCAATGAACATGTCCATGTAGTGTAGTGGTATAGCGTCGGCCACATGGACATTGGGTCGCCGGTTTGAGTGTGACCTCGACTGAACATTTTGTGAGACATGGCAGTAATGAGTAATGACTACACCCATAATTCGCTTGAAAATGGCGGCCGCTGGGATAGGCAGTGCGTGGGCTGTGAGTACCTTGTGTGACTGCTTGCAGTCCTAGTTTTTGTTTAATTAGGTGGAAATGGCATAGCCAATCTGTCATAGCCACTCATCCATTTGTAAGTAAAATGCGCTGTGAGAATATCTGTTTTGAGTTGACTGCGTCTGCCTCTGTATGAGCCAATTTAGATTTTCCACCGCTTCTGGCTAATTTCAGACCAATCAAAGGAGTTCTTCTTTGATTGGTTCGGGGAATTCATATTGCCCATCAACTACAGGTGCATGAAATGCAACACTTCTCAATGGGGGAGAAATGTAGGGAGGGTGGCAGCATCTTTTGGGTTGTTTAGTTTCAAAATCTTTAACATGCGTTCATTTGTTTGTCGTTCAACTTCAGCAGATTGGCTACAATTGTGAATGCGCTGTGTTAATTAAATAAATTTTATTAGGGTGTCGAGGACGAAGTCCAAGACAACCTCTTGTTATTGCTGATATTATTATTATTATTATTATTATTATTATTATTATTATGCACAGTGTTTGACTTATACAGCCTAAACCGCTTGGTTAATTCTGAAAAAAACTTGCTAAACCTGTATAGGACGACAACAGAAGATCTGTGTGAAAGAATTGCACTGATTGGCCCAAAGGTGGCGCTATAGCAATCGCATGAAAATCCAAACTTTGAACAAGCATATCTCCTGACCCCATTGACCTACAGTCATAAAACTTTGACCATATATGCATCTCCTCATGCTGAACAAATATGCCTCAAGAACCCATGACGTCCGCCATGATGGATTTTCCGCCATTTTGAATTTTGTGAGAAACATGAAGAAATGTAAAAGCCCTAGGTTTTTTGAGATACACAGAAATCCTTTTGCACACATACTCTTTGGACCAATATCTTTAATTTGAAGTCAGTAAAAGTCTGTGCAATAAAGCATAAGGCCCCCAGGAGCCATTAACTTTGAAAGAAGGTGTGGCTTAACAACGCCAAACACAAAAATGCTTATATCGACATCAAGGCGCAGTCCTATGATCTTGACCCCAATACAAACATTGTTCATCATTAAATTCTAAACAAGATGGTACCCATGTTTTTTCAATTGGGGCGTGGCATCAAGAGGGCGTGGTTTTTGACTAAAATGACCACAGTTCCTAGAAGAATTGTTGGATTTGAGCGGGACCAACTGTCACACAATCAGGGATCAAAGCCCTAAATGCTTAAGTAAGATTTAAGTTGATTGACAAAACAACATGGCCGCCAGACTTAGACAAAAAATTTTTTTTAACACGTTTTATGAATACTTGCTACAGCTGTAGAGGAGGACTACAGAATATCTGTGTGAAAGAATTGCACTGATTGGCCCAAAGGTGGCGCTATAGCAATCGTCTGAAAATGCAAACTTTGAACAAGCATATCTCCTGACCCCTTTGACCTAAAGTCATGAAACTTTGCTCAAATATGCACCTTCACATGCTGAACAAATGTGCCTCAAGAACCTATGACTTCCGCCATGATGGATTTTTCGCCATTTTGAATTTTGTCAAAAACATTAAAATCAGTAGGGCTCCTACGTTTTTTAACATAAACAGAAATCCTTTGGCACACATAATCTAAGGACCAATGTCTTTAATATGCTCTCACGAAATGTCTGTTCAATAAAGCATAAGGCCCCCAGGAGCCATTAACTTTGAAAGAAGGTGTGGCTTAACCACGCCGAACACTAAAATGCTTATATCGACATCAACATTGTGTCCTATGATCTTGTGTCCAATACAAATGTTGTTGGTCATGGAATTCTGAACAAGAATTAATTTTCAGATTTTAATTTTGCTAAAACAAAATGGCCGCCAGAGACAGAAAACCGTCCGAATGGCCTTAAAATGCGTTTTCAAAAATCTATATGGACTCCTATCATCTTGAGTACAATAGAAAAGTTGTTGGGCATGGAATTCTGAACAAGAGTACATTTTCACAATTTCATTTTGGTAAAACAAAATGGCCGCCAGAAACTAAAAACCGTCAGAATGGGCTTAAAATGCGTTTTCACAAATCTATATGGACTCTAATCATCTTGACTATAATAGAAAAGTTGTTCAGCATGACATTCCGAACAACATAGATATTTCACTTTTCCAATTATGCCCAAAAACATGGCTGCTAGAGGCTCAAACCTGTTACCATGCCGTGATTCCAATCCCATTGAACCACTCTAACTATCGTTATCTTCATACTGTATGACAATATATAAAACTTTACTCTCACTTTTCTAAACAGTGTTTTATCAAAGTAAACCTAAGGTGTCTTTATCTTCATACTGTATGACAATATATAAAACTTTTCTCTCACTTTTCTAAACAGTGTTTCATCAAAGTAAACCTAAAGTGTGTGTGTGCCTGAAGCTGTCATTACATTAAAAACAATCCATTTACTATCATTATCTTCATACTGTATGACAATATATAACACTTCCTTGATTCAAATCTAAAACAATACTTGTGTGTGTGTGTGTGTGTGTGTGTGTGTGTGTGTGTGTATCTGAAGCTGTCACAACATTCAAAACAATCCATTTACTATCATTATCTTCATACTGTATGACAATATATAAAACTTTACTCTCATATTTCTATACAGTGTTTGATCAAAGTAAACCTAAGGTGTCTTTATCTTCATACTGTATGACAATATATAAAACTTTTCTCTCACTTTTCTAAACGCTGTTTGATCAAACTAAACCTAAAGTGTGTGTGTGTCTGAAGATGTCATTACATTAAAAACAATCCATTTACTATCATTATCTTCATACTGTATTACAATATATAATACTTTTCTCTCACTTTTCTAAACAGTCTAAATTGTGTGTGTGTCTGAAGCTGTCATTACATTAAAAACAATCCATTACAGTGTTTGATCAAACTAAACCTAAAGTGTGTGTGTGTCTGAAGCAGTCATTACATTAAAAACAATCCATTACAGTGTTTGGTCAAGGTAAACCTAAACTGTGTGTGTGTGTCTGAAGCTGTCATTACATTAAAAACAATCCATTTACTATCATTATCTTCATACTGTATGACAATATATAATACTTTTGTCTCACTTTTCTAAACAGTGTTTGATCAAAGTAAAGCTTCTTCCTTGATTTAAACCAAAAACAATACAGTACAATGTCAGCAGTAAGCACTGACCTAACTGTTTGCAATGTTGATGCAATGCACTTGCCACTTTTGTGTGTGTGTGTGTCTAAATGCTATGACGGTTATGATTCTATTTTAAAGCGTTAAAGAAGCGTAACCGCTGAACCCTGACTTTGATACACTTTCACAAAACATTGAAGGCCAATCACCGCAATTGAGCTGAGGCCATTCCAACCTCATCAACTGTATAAAATCTTTAAAAGTCTTACTGGTCTGCCTCGTCTGCATAAATCTCGACACCCGCTAAATGCTGCTTGCAGCTTTAATTATTATTATTATTATTATTATTATTATTATTATAACCTTGTTTTAGGCGATGGTACCCGGATCTCTTTCTCCAGAGAAGTGCTCTTGAACATCAGGGGAACAACGCCAGAGGGTTTTTGTACTTTTCTTCTCCCTACACTGGAAATTTTGGACATACTAGTCAAAGGTGTGCTCACCTTGGCTCACGCAGCGAAAGGCCGGGGGAGAGGGAAACGGGCCGGTGCGCTGGTGCGTCTTCGCCAGCGAGGACTACGCACACCGTTACCGGGCATATTTCTCTCTAACGTGCGTTCACTGCCCAACAAACTGGAAGAACTACAACTGCTGTTGGGGGGAAACAGGGACTTTTCTTCATCGACTGTTTTGTGCTTCACGGAGACGTGGCTCTGTGTACTAATACCGGACTCTGCGCTAGAGCTGGAAGGCTTCCAACTCTACAGAGCGGACAGAGACACGGACCTCTCCGGCAAAACTAAAGGTGGAGGAATCTGTTTCTCCATCAACAGCGGTTGGTGCAACGACGTGACAGTGATCCAGCAGCATTGTTCTCCTGACCTGGAATCTTTCATCATAAACTGTAAGCCTTTTTATTCACCCCGGGAGTTCCATTCATTCATTCTGGTCGGTGTTTACATCCCGCCGCAGGCCAACGTGCAGGTCGCACAGCGCATGCTCGCCGACCAGATACTATGTGTGGAGCGGACCAACCCGGACTCCTTAGTTATTGTCCTTGGAGACTTTAACAAAGGAAACCTCACTCATGTACTACCTAAAAACAGACAGCATATTAAATGCCCGACCAGAGAGGAGAACATTCTGGATCACTGTTACACCACAGTCAGGGATGCTTATCACGCGGTCCCCCGTGCTGCACTGGGACTATCTGACCACGTCATGGTCCACCTGATCCCCGCCTACAGGCAGAAACTTAAACTCTGCAAACCTGTAGTGAGGACATCAAGGAAGTGGACCAGTGTAGCTGTGGAGGATCTCCAGATGTGCTTGGACTCTACTGACTGGGATGTGTTCAGGACTGCTACCAACCGTCTAGATGAGTACACAGAGGCTGTGACGTCATACATCAGTTTCTGTGAGGACTGCTGTGTTCCATCGTGCACCAGGGTGAGTTTCAACAATGACAAGCCCTGGTTCACAGCCAAACTCAGAAGGCTACATTTGGATAAGGCTGAAGCGTTCAGGAGTGGGGACAAAGACAGACTTAAAGAAGCAAAGTACAAGTTTAGCAAGGCGGTGAAAGAGGCTAAACAACGGTACTCTGAACCAAAACCAGTTCTCAGCTAACGACTCTGCTTCTGTCTGGAGAGGGCTCAAACAGATCACCAGCTACAAGCCCAAAGTATCCCACTCCACCAACGACCGACGCCTAGCCAACGACCTTAACGAGTTCTACTGCCGCTTTGATAGACAAGGGGTCGGTCCTGTAACCATCCCCCTCAACACCTCCCAACAAAGGGTCTTCCCTGATACCATCCCCCGTGACGCCTCCCAACAGCCACAGCTACAGTGCATCACCTCCACCTCCCCCACCTTAAAGGTCCCCCCCTCCATCTCCCCACCCACCTCTGTGACGACTCTATTCATCAATGAGTACTTCCTGCGGCAGCTGAAGAAATTCAACCTGCCAAAGACAATGATGGTGCACTTCTACACAGCCATCATTGAGTCCATCCTCGCATCCTCCATCACCACCTGGTACGCTGCTAGCACAGCCAAGGACAAGGGCAGACTGCAGCGTGTCATTCGCTCAGCTGAGAAGGTGATTGGCTGCAATCTGCCGCCGCTCCAGGACCTTTACGCCACCAGGACTCTGAAGCGTGCAGGAAAGATTGTGGCTGACCCCTCCCACCCCGGCAACAATCTCTTTGAGCCACTCCCCTCTGGCAGGAGGCTGAGGTCCATCAGGACCAAAACCTCTCGTCACAAGGACAGTTTTTTCCCCTCCGCCACTAGCCTTATTAACAAGGCCCGGAAACCACCCTGACTCTCTCCACACCCCACCCCTGGCTCTACATGCCACTGTACTTAAATCTGCTCTTGTACATCTAGATTGTGTGTATATATTTATACATATATTTATACTTATTTTGTTTGTTCTGTTTAACCTGCAATAGAGAATGTGACGTGCACCTACATCACCAAGACAAATTCCTTGTATGTTTAAAAAACGTACTTGGCAATAAAGCTTTCTGATTCTGATTCTGATTCTGATTCTGATTATTATTATTATATCATTCTCAGTAGTGGAGGCGGCCGCACCTGGACAGGAAGTTCTCCAGGGAGCGGGGCTTGTCATCCTTCTTACACTCCGTTCCGTCCCTGTTCTGCAGCTCCATCTCCCGGATGCGGGAGGAGAAGGTGTCGACGTAGTTGAACACGGCCTTCATGGTGATGGGAACCTCGTAGGATTGCTGTCGGAGGGAAATGGAAAACAGAACGCGGTGTGCCGCGTCGTGGGTTTATTCCAAGATGTAAGAAGAAGAAAAAATCGACAAAGGTTCACAATTTATTCCAGAACGTTTGTTTGGGATGGGGGGCGGGGGGTGGGGGAGGGGAAGTGTCAATGGGAAAGACAGAGACTAAAACATGTTGAAATGGTTTGAATAAACTGATAAAGACTTGACAGTTACTTCAAAGTATTCTGGCCCAGCATAACCCAGTGTCGCATTTAATTTGACCAAAAGCCAACCCCGGCATGAAAAGCCTCTTTGACATACTCAGCAGCTCATATAAACACACAGAAAGACGCATGTCTAAACATAGACTCACAAACGCAGATGCCTACTCACACACAGACACACACACACACACACAGACTGACTGAACCCCATTGAATTACACTTTTCTATATTCAAGCAACCGTATGTACACAAAGTCCACCTTCTCACGAATTTGCTGACTATGCTGTTGTGGTCATTGAACTCTTTCAAGCCTCTCTTTCCTGAACTCTCTCTCTCTTTCTCTCTCTCTCCCTAACTCGTTCTCTCTCTCCGTGTCTCTCTGCCTCTTCCTCCACCCACTGCCCTGTACTTTAACAGACTTCCCTGTACTTTAACAGACTTCCCTGTCTTTGCTTCTGTCAGCAGGCGGACCAAACACCAGTGTCTTTGTTGAACCTGTCTGAAAAACAGCCTGGCGCACACACACACACACACACACACACACACACACACACACACACACACACACACACACACACACACACTCACACTCACACACACACACAGATGTTGGGCAAATGTGGTGTGTGAATAAAAACAGTGTAAAATAAATAAATAATACAACTGCTGAGGCAGGACGATGACAGAGGGTCTGATGGGTCTGAGAAGAAATGAAGGAAGAGAGAGAGAGAGAGAGAGAGAGAGAGAGAGAGAGAGAGAGAGAGAGAGATGGGGGGGGGTAAAAAGTAGCAGAGGGACAGGTTCAGCAATTGTGGAAGTCTGAAGAATGCTGATCACGGTATTACAACCAATTGCATTACTATAAGCAGAGGTGATGACAGAGCAGAGTTAACACATTCAAACACACCAGAGGTTCTCATCTGGAGGCAGGTGTTTTTCAAACTCACCAAGCTAATTAAATGACCTCTTCAAGATGTATAAGGTATCCAAACAATTGTTATCTATTGATTATTGATCATTGAGCTTGTGCGATGATGAATGCATAGCTAGCGCCAAGATGAAGGTCAAGGTTGATGGATTGGACGATACCTTTACCAAGTGTGTGTTTGTAAAGTGAAGCCAAAAGTTAAATGTGACACATAAGTGCAGCCAGTGGGTTGAGTTAATTCAACCCTGTGCAATGTCAACACATTTTTTATTCATAAACTTTTTCGTATCTAATGGAGCAGCGGAACTCATTTCCTTGGACCTGAATTGTTGGTGGACGCAGAGTTCTCAAAGTTACCTTGACTCTCATGTCTGTGTCGGTGAGGATCATGTAGAAGTCATTGTGAATCATGCCGAACTCCTTCCTCAGCTCTGTGATGAGCTCTTGGTTCACCAGGTCTTCCTGACGCAGGCCATTCATTGGCTTATCGTTCTCTGGGGGGTGAGAGACAACACACAATGTCCATTTTGTGTAAGAGATTGAGGATGTGAGTGAATTGGGGGAATGTGAGGCAAGGATAAATAGATGGATGACCTTTATCAGCAATCGTAGCAGATACATCTTCATAATGTATCTCCTAAAATTGCAAATGAAAAATAAAAATCCATGAATTGTATGTTTATGTGTTTGACATTAAATGAAAGCCATAGATAACGCAGTTGACAATAGTCAAATTGTAAATGATAAATGTATAAATAATAATAATAAAAACAACTACAGCATCTTATTGTGTTGTGTGAGAAACGGTAGAACAAAATCTCCCTTAAAACAGTTCTAAGAAATCTTTCTTTAAAAGGTTATCCTATAAAGTACATCCAAATAAAAAGTGAATCATTATCTAGGGCCAGCTTATCTTTGAATGAAAGCTGGCCTAACAGCTCAGATACCTACTGTAAATTGGGTGTATATGGGGTTAAACTAAAATCAGAATCCATACACACACAAACACACACACATACACACACACATGCACACACACATGCACGCATTAACACACACACACACACACGTATGTATCAATGTATGTATGTCAAATAAATTGTAAGTTACAGCACATTCAGTTGACAGAAGAAGCAGCCTGACATTATGCAAACACAAAAAGTTACTGACCATTAAAATACCACACACTCACAGACTCACACACACACACACACACACACACACACACACACACACACACACACACAAGCACACAGCAAGGGAGAGGTGAGTGGAACAAGGATGTAAGAGCCATGTGAGCCTTGTCCAGGGGTGTGTGTGTGTGTGTGTTTGTGTGTTTGTGTGACTGTGTGCGTGCATGCATGCATTTGTGTGCGTGCGTGTGGGTGTGTGACTTCACCTCAGGGCTTTTTCCAGCATGCAGTCTGGATAGAACCCTGTTGTCGTGTGAAGTGACAGACTTCTAAAGTCATTTGAAATTGGTTCCTATATCCTGACATTTACACACATACTGTGTGTAAACCACGGCCGAGGGGTTAACACGATCATAAAATGTTCCCAAATACAGCGTCTCTGCTTAGAAAAGAAAACGAAAAAGCACATGTTGTAAAAACAGCAGCGGTTTCGCTCTCTCTGAACAAGTAGCACCGAGAAAGTTAATAAAAACAGGCTTTGAAAACCCTTCCTAATTGTGTGATGACCTCACAGTAAAAGTGTGTGTAATGTGGGTGGGTGGGTTTGGGGCGTGGGATTTAGTAACTCTCTCCACATTACATGTTGGTTATAGAGTTTAGTGTCATGTTTGTGATGGCACTTAATGTAATGGCTTTGACCTGTATGTGTGTGGGTGTGGGTGTGGGTGTGTTAATGCGTGCATATGTGTGTGCATGCAAATGTGTGTGTGTGCGGGTGCATGTGTGTGTGCGTCTGCATGTGTGGGTGTGAATGTGTGTGTGTACATGGATGGTTGGAACACTCCACCCTGTATATACAGCACTTAGGATAATAATGAAACAGTAGCTTGAGGGGCCAGTACTTAGCCCTAATTGTCTTGTCATCCCAACTGGGAGAAAGAGCCTGAAATTGTGTGACGTCTAGTGTGACGTCTAGTGTGACGTCTGTATGATGTAGCGAGAATGGCAGGAGAAAACAACATTGGTTTCTGTGTTTTTTTTCCCCATAAACTGGAAGGATGGAACACCATTTTTTATGGTGGTGAAGTATTTGCTGTAGCGGAAGTGAGGAGAGGAGAGGAGAAGAGGAGGGGAGAGGAAGGCAAGGAGAAGAGAAGAGAAGCGACAAGACAAGAGAACCAATCCACTTTTACACACCTAGCTGGTAGTGGTCAATCTTCATGGTGGAGTTTGTGAGGGGGCCAAAGAAGGTGATGATGGTGACCTTTCTGAAAGCCATCTCGCACACCGACTCCAGGTACTCGTCCCTCTGCTGGATATACATGTTGCTGTCCTCGCCAGGCGATGTAATCAGCTGCAGGGGGGGGGAAGGAGAGGGAGGAGCTTAGCAGTCAATTAGCAGTCAGGCCGACACTTCACACACACACATGCAGGAATATCACAGAATGGAAACGTGCACATGCTTAGACACCCTGACAACAGTAGTGCACGTTGTGGAGACGTGTTTACATGTAACTGGGAAGGAAGGGAGGGGAGGGGAGTGAAGGGAGGGAAGGGGATGATTCCCCACCCCACCCTCGCCACAGATTAGATAAGAGACGAGGAATTGTTTTCCAAATGCATCCCCTGAAAACTCTTCAGTGCAGCCGTTTGTTTCGCACAAAGGCTGTTCACTGTTCTAGATGTTCAATATCTATCCAAGGATAACACGGAACATGTGTCTTAGTTTGTTATAATGGATGCACTTTATTATGCATTAAAGGTTACGTGACGCTGAGTTGGTTGAAATTTGACTGGTCTCTAAAGAGAGAGCTGTAACAGAGAGCCATTGTGGGATCGGGGTGCTCCTGTGATGTTGCGATGACCTCATCTCACCAGCAGTCTCCTCTTGTTCTCAAAGTAGTCCAGGAAGGAGGCCAGGGTTCCCTTGGGAGGAGACGGCTTCTTGGTAGGCTTCTGGTACTCCTTCTCCAAGTGTTTGGACAACTTGGACTTTCCGTTTTTCTTCCCACCACCGTTCTTTCCCGCCTTCTCCCCTCTCCTCTCACCCTTTTTGGCCGACCGGTCACGGTTCTTCTTCTTCTTCTTGACGTGTTTGTCGTGCTTCCCCTTGCCCTTCCTCGCCGGGCCCACGTCCGCGTTGCTGTCTGCCTCCTGGGGCTCGCTGGCTGTGGGCACGCTCACTTCCTTCTGTTTGTCTTCATACTCGTTGGTCAGCAGCTACACACACACACACACACACATACACACACCGCAAAATGCATAGTAAAGACGGAAAGAACATGTGTGGTTGAGGTGATGAGGTACAAATTCAACCAACTCCAATCTGATGCACAATAAGAAGTAAATTGGTGTCGAATTTGATGTGGGGAGATATAACACAACCTGAGTAATTATCGTAGTATGCCACAAGCCTCTAACCCAAAACCTCCCCCTTAAAAAAACCTTGATTCAAAAGTTTGATTCAAACCCTTGATATCCTTATGACTTTAACTTTAAGAGGAATAGGTAAAACATTGTAAGATCTTATTGACTCAAGGTCTACAGTTTCCCCCGCCTAACCTTCTCTCCTGCGTTCTTCCTCTTGCCGGGCTTGGTTTTGGACAGTCTCTGCATGACTGGGACCAGGCTGACCTGCTTGTGACCGTGCGGCTCTCCACCCGTCCCCTTGTCCGTGCGGTTATCCACAGCCGGCGTGGGCTTCGAGGGGGCCCTCTCCCTCTCTCTGCGGCTGTAGGAGTCCGGGTCCACAGTGGCTCTGGGCGCCGGAAGCCAGCTGTGGTGAGCTGGGGTGGGGGCCATTGATGTCTGTCTCTGGGTGGGTGCGGCGGTGGTGGTGGTGGTGGTGGTAGTAGTGGTGGTGGTAGTGGGACGTCTGGTGGTGGTAGTGGTTCTTCTGGTGGTTGAGCTGGTAGGTTTGGGGGTGGTGGTGGTCGTTCTGGTGGTGGTTGTAGTGGGTGCACGGGTAGTGGTGGTTGTGGTGGGTCTTGTGGTTGTTGTCGTTGTGGTCATAGTGGTGGTCTGGGGGGGTCTTCTCATCGATTTTTTGGGGAACTCCTTGCGTTCTGGTTTCTTCTCTACGGGTGGGTTGACCGCACCTGCTATAGTCAGAGATTTGTTTAATTTATTTAAATACAGAGAAAACAAATCCTCAAGCCATTTCAATGATCTGCTGTAATTGACTGTACTGTTCCAAATGTGTTGTTATGTGGTTGTTTGTGTTTGTACATCTGTTGGCAAATTAATTTCACACTGCGAGATCAATTAAATGAATCTTATCTTGAATTGCACATCAATAATTCAGTAATTTTTCCCATTCCATCTTTCATTTGAGAAACAGGGGACTGTATTTATGTTACAAATAATACACCCTAACAGGTAGAAACATTAAAAGTGGTATATTATTATTACTTTTAAAAGCTCTGCAACGCTCCTTGGATTACGGCTAATGTTATGGCTTCACATATCTAGCATCTCTCAGTCTCTCCGATAACTAACATAGCATCATGGCTTTCCCGTGGAACGTTTAAACAGGATTCTCTTCCGGCACGTCTTCTTCCCTCTCTCACCTGTGAGCACGCCCTCCTCCACCTGACCCTCCACGCCGGCTCCTTTGCACTTCTGGACGAAACCCTTCTGACGTAGCTTCTCCACCCGGCGCATGGGCGACTGATCGATGGCCTCGTACATGGCCTCCAGCCTCACGGGGTAGGGGTAGCGCTCCTCCACCTGCAGGGTCTTCTTCAGCAGCACCATCCCGAACTTCCCTACGCACGAAGCACACATCAAGCTCGTCACAACGTTATTATCGTCTAGTGTTATTAAAGGTGCTGCATCCTGTAGGTAAGATTGATATGTATCTATTAGTGAGAGGAATGAGCTGTGAGGTTGACTGCGCCTGTATTAAGACCGCTCCCGACTCATTTCTGACCATTCAGGGAATCTCTTCCCAGAGTGGTTTAGGGAACCTATATTGCCTCTCAATCACAGGTGCGTGAATTGCAACATTTGTCAATGGTGGAGAAACGTAGGGAGGGAGAGAGCAGAGAGTTCTCTCTATCTTTGTCTTTACAACTCTCAAATCTTACCTACAGCAGATTTAATGTTATTATTGGTTCATTTCTGGTGTTTGGTCTTTGGGAGGGCAGGGGTGGAGGTGGGTGGTTCCTACTCTGATTTAGTTAAAGGCATCTTACTGCCGTTTCGGGACTTTGAATCACCTCACAGTAAGGTTCATGTCCATGTTTAATAGTACTATTATTTGCAGTTATTTGGTGTCTGAGTGGTGGGGGGAGTTGGGCTGGTGTCAGTCATTCAAGTAAATAAGAGCTATCCGCATGCAGACTTGAAGTGATATAGTTTAATCATTTTACCCTTCTCTAATTTGAGGAAGCTCATGAGTCTGGGGATGAGGCCGATGTCCAGGGGCTCCTCCATCACCTTGCCCTCTGGGGTGACCCTCCTCACTTTTCCCCCCATCTCCCCTTCCTGGTGGAATATGACCACCTGGTGCACGTGGCGCTCCGCCAGCTCGCAGTACACGTCGGGTTTCAAAAGGGACATCATCATGCGGTAATAACCATCGGAGTCATGTGGCGCTGAAATCACCAGCACGCGGTTTTTCCCGGCAAAGCTGGCGAGCAAATTGGGCGAGCTCGAGCCGCTCGGCATCCGAGAAAATCTCGGTCTCGTTCCGGGAGGAGTCGCCTCGTCTTTTACCATAGTGTTCTGCCGGGATACGCAACCGTGCTCAGGTTGTTGGGTTCGTCCAGATCCGGGCAGACGACCAACACATCCTCCCCTCTGCAGCAACCCCGTCCTAGCCGGGGCATCGACATTCTGGTCAGCCTGCCACACTTCCCCATGTTTCTCGACCAACAGTGCTAACGCTGACCCAGAGCCAGGGCGCAACCGTTGGAGACGTCTCATGGGTCTGGTGGGTCTGTGCAACTGAATTCGCCTGACGTGAGCCTCCTTGTCGGCATCACCTGTCCATGTTAGAAGAGATACGAGAGCGACGCTGAGTAGAATTTTCCCCAGCATTCTTGGGGGATGTCAAAAGTTAGACTCGCAAGTGAGCAAATCCTTACTTTCGGCGCGTCTCTAGCGCGTTTGTTTGTTTATGAACCAACTCCAAATTAAGACATGCGCTGCAGAAAAAGGCGCACAATAAACTTGTCTGTTTTAACGCATAGCGTAGCCTACCTTAAGCTATGAAAACCCACTTGGGTCTTGTAGTATATTCTAAAATTAACACAAAGCAGGTGCAAAAGTATTCATTCACGAATATCCAGAATGTAATGTCACTAAAACTCACGTTGTAAATTTGATTCCATTAAAACGGACGTCGTGAATTGTATTCCATTAAAGAATATGTGTGTAGTCATTATCCAAACACCTTTTATGAAATTAAATTGCAGACGTGGGAAAAGAAAAAAAAAGTAGAGCAAAATGGATCAAGACTGTCCCATGCGTTTAAGCTCAAATACAATTAACAACAAAGCTTATAAAATGTAAATGTCCAATCGACAGAGATGATCTACTTGCAAAAGTCAGCCGTCTGTCGCTGCGCTCGGATTTGGACAACTGCGTGCAGTCTGTGAGTGTACAACTAGCTCTAGTTTCCTCGCTCCTGTTGGCCAGAGAACTCTGGAGGCATTCCCAGAAATAGCCACAGCGGAGCACACCGACCTCAGCCTCCGGAGTCTGGACTCCAGCGTCAGGACCTGACTCTGTAACGACGGTTGCCAGTTCACACAGATAAACCCCCTTAACGAGGTGTACTTGATTGAAACTAATGTTGGCAATCATTTGAGACGGTTGGCTTTAACTGCGTAAGTGTAGGTTGAACATCTAAATTGGATTTCCTTTTTATTCAGTTTTTATTTAGTATTTTTTTTTAGTACTTTTCTCTACACAATTCTCGGTTTAAGTCTAGTTTGATAGATACACATTTTAACGTACTGGCAACCTCCACTGGCAACCCCCACTGGTAGGCTAGTAACAAAACGTTGGGAGTCATTGTCGTCATCGTCAAGTTCTTCGCCACAAAGCCAACAAAGGACCCTCCACTCCCACTTGCTCACACCATCAAATCCTACAAATAAACCATAGCTTCCCCTTGCATATTTTTCACAGGGATTTCCCCCCTTTGTGATGCATAAAAAACAGTTCTCTGTGTTTCCCATTGACGCAGAGAGCTAGGGTAGCCTATATTTAGCCCGTAAGTTTGGCTGTCTGTAAACCGTGCATACAAAAAATAAATAAAACAAACTTGGTAAATGAAGGGATGATTTTCCTTTACAGTGGCTCTTTTTTGCCCACATAAAATCGTGTCCATTTCCTCTAAACTAAAGAAATAAACATCGTCCATTTTGGCAAATTCTAATTAAGGCCTTGCCTAAATCAAAGACTACCAGCTCCAAACCACTGGCCTGAACCAGGTCCACTCTCACCAGATGGCCTTGGCAAAGTTGCCTATAATACGACAGATGAAAAAAAAACCCCGACATAAGCACTCTGCATGTCCATATCCAATGACCTTCCGGAGAAATCTTTTAATATCTACCGTCTTGATGTCTATTGCATTTACTTGCGAGTCAGAAGGAGCGGTATCATTTGGGCGGTGGTTATTAAAAACGTCCTATCAAACCCTCTCTGTGGACAGCTGCTAAACGGATTGAAAAATGTCCTTGAAAAAAACGCTGGAACGGTACAGCTCGGTGCCTGGAAAGCGTTGAACACCGATTTAAAAGCTGTGTCATGGGGGAAAGAAAACATCATCATCATCATCACCAAAATGATCATCCTCCAACTGTCTTTCCCATCAACTTCTTACAGTGGCCGGACAAACGTTTGCAACCACGCTGTGTCAAAATCATCACAGTGGACGGCGAGTGTATGCAAGAGAACAATAACAGTATTTTATTGGTCATGATTAGTCATAATCACATAGAGATGCTTGCGCTGAAATGTTAGATGGAGGAGAGAAGGGAGTTCCCTGGGGCGTCCTGTGTTCCAGACAAGCTCTACTGAGAGAGAGAGAGAAATCATTATTTTAGGAGCACTTCCTCTCTGAATGAGCTCTCCGTTGTCACATGGAAATACATATATTTGTATTGTAATAGTAGGAAGAGTGAACGTCACAATCACATTGATTACCAACTGCCTTTCTGCTTTCTTATTATTATTCCTCTTCCTCTGAAGAGATCACAAGGAACATATGGACTCCATCAATGCAGGTCCCAGATGTTTTACACTGCAATTACAGTCCTAGTGCTGAAGCACCACGCTGCCCTGGCCGCTGAAGAGACGTCTCCCTCTGAATCAGCTGCTATCTAAATCACTCACAGAACTCCTGACGGCATACCATATATTTTACTTCAACCCCGAGAGTCCTTCATTATAGACTGCTGGAGCGATCTCAAGTCCTCAACCATGTTGCCACACACACACACACACACACACACACACACACACACACACACACACATACACATACACACACACACACACACACACACACACACACACACACACATACACACACACAAAGCATACATACACATACACACACACACACACACACACACACACACTTGAGCATAAGCACACACACACACACACACACATACGAGCATATGCATTTACACGCATGCACACATATACAACACACGTGCACAAAGGCACACACACACTAAACACATACACACACACAACTACACACATACACACAAACACACTTGCACAACTAAACAGAAACACTAAACACACACACACACACACACACACACACACACAGAGGTTTTGTGGGTGGCTGTAGACTTTAAAAACACTTGCCACATGTGGTGTTCACATGCATCACTCACATATACAGCGGCTGACACAACTTTTCTTCACAGCACAGGATCAACTTTTCAAAAGGACGTGTCTTCTCTCTGAGGTCTGCAACTGAGCATTTATCTTCAAACTCCACAGGAACAAGTCTGAGGTCACAGGGTTAGGCAGTGGATTGATGCTATATTAAAATGGAATGATACTAACAGGGTATTCCCAAACTGAATTGATGTGAAAATATTCAGTGTAGCCACCAAAAGTGGACCACTCAGCGATCACATTTCCCTCACATATATCTCCATGTGAATGAATTTCTTCTGCGTACCAGTATTAGTGAATAAAAATAAAAATAATTATAATTATAATAATTATAATTATAATGTCAATTATTATTATTATTATTATATTATTATTATATAGAAATACATCAAAAATGTATTTAAATAAATGAAGGACAACAAAGACAGTAACAAACAGTAAACAACACGAGGACAGGAGGAAACAGAGCACTTTCATATTGCAACAACAAAAAAACATTCAGAAAAAGGCCAGCTTTTCCGATTAATTTTTAAGTCAATCCATCCCACCAACACCTGACCACACATTCGTCATTACCTGACCATAGCGATCTCACAGTCAGCTGTGTGTTTCTACTGTGTGGTGGAGGGAGAGCCCTGAGCCTCTTGCATGCGTGTTTGTTGTGTCACCTCACATACATCGATGGCTCGCAAACAACAGACTGTATGTCAGGTAGTTTATATACTTCTGCATTTGGGTTCTACATCAATCTGCCGTCTGCTTAGTGTTATGCATGTATCAGGTGGGAACTATTTGCTGGAAAGCATATATCCTTATAGAAAGATGCAGTGAAAACAGATATGAATCATGTATGAACCAAGAATCAAGTCTCCCACAAGAAACCCTAGGTTTGTGACTCAGGTCAACATGAGAGGCGTATTAGCATCAATGGTGTATGGTATAGTAGGATCGTGGTGGTTCAAAGTGTTAGTGGTCCAGGGAAAGATGGGAGATATGCTTGTGAAGGGGCATGCTGTCTCACTCAAAAGTGACATGCTGATCCTCATCAAATTGTGTTGATGCAGCTCACTCAGTCTAGCGTTCCATTCATAAACTCAGGCACCTTTGACCTTGACCCTTGACCCTTAGCTCCAAGGGACTCTGCTTTTGCTGTTTTCGCAGGAATGGCTGCATGTCACTAAAAGGGAAACTCTGTGAATGTGTGTGTATGTATACGTATAGATATTTAGGCTTTATGTAGGGGGAGTATCTTTATGGTACCCTTTATGGACTTTCTTTCAAATCTACGCACACAACATAGACGCATGAAAAATGTACCAAACCTAAACCCTCCCGCATACTTACACACACACACACACACACACACACACACACACACACACACACACACACACACACATTTTTTATGCCCTTTTCGATTTTTTTTAGCTTGCCCTCTCTTCATTGTTTCTATCTCTTTCGTCTCTTTTTTAATCATATAATTTGGCCATGTGTCACCTTTTCCATCCACTGAATGACCTCACGTGCACAAAAACACAAACACAGGGCCGCTATGAAGTCATGTGAGGGTGGGCGTGAGACAGAGGGTGAGACAGGGGGTGAGGGTGTGCTGTGTGTCCCTGAGGCACGTTGGCCCCCCTTCATAAGCATAAACAAGTGTTTTGGACGGCCACCAGGAAACCATAGAGTAAACCCTGAAAAAGCCCCATGGCACAGAGTGTGCTCCATATCTAACTCATGATCTAGTTGTATATGTTGATTGGACATTGCTTAGAGACAGACACGCTTGTGTGCTGTTATGCATAACTGTCTTAGCTTTGAACAAACGGATCAGCATTATGTACTGATCACTAATCCTTGTAATATATTTTCTTGGAAAGTTCAGCTAAACCAGCAATGTGAATTCGTTTTTTGACTGTATGTTTTATGAATCTAACAGTTCTCCAACTTTTTGTGTGTTTATTTAGTGGGCAACAATACATGAGAGAATGAGTGCTGTGATTTATAACTTGCCCTTCATAAAGTATATCTTCATTATTAGTATTTTGTGGTTATGTGGGAACTGGCATAACAATATGAAATAGTATTATTAAATTACAATATTACATTTCTCGTCGGCACAGTTAAAATATTGATGGTTTAGAAATGTCCCTAGTCGCACCGGATCTGGCAAAAACCAAAACAAGGCACCGTCGAAATCAACCCAGCATGGCATACAACACGCTTATTGAATCGATTTTCGCTGAAGGTTTGCTCAGCTAAGTAGCTTCTAAGTGTGTCAGCCCATTGGGCACACGTGGGCACATATTAGAACGATTATGTTCACATCTAAACCAGGTTTGTAAACCGAGGACCCATTTAATCAATGTCCACCCCCTGCCCCCAGAAGTGCTGCACGTTGGAGGCTGGGACCATTCATCATCATGTCAATAGGCAGCCTTTCATTGGTGGTGGTGGTGGTGTTTGTGGGGGGGGGGGGGGGGGGGGGGGCAGGGAGGCCTGGTGGTGTGCGAAGGGCACAGTGCATGAGGTGCTAGCCATGACCCATCTAATGGCCGTAGTTTGTGTAGCTATGTATCCAGCCCCATTTGTAAAATTTCCTCTCCCCAGACATATTACAGGAAGAACTTCTTTAAAGGGTCAAACCCAGGACTATGGGGAGAGAGAGAGCGAGAGAGAGAGAGCGAGAGAGAGAGAAAGAGAGCGGAGAAGGAGAGAGAGACAGAGTGACCGAGAGCGATAGAGAGTTGAGAGAGAGAGAGAGAGAGAGAGAGAGAGAGAGAGAGAGAGAGAGAGAGAGAGAGAGAGAGAGGGATAGAGAGTGAGAGAGAAAGAGAAAGAGAGGGAGAGACAGAGAGAGAGAGAGAAAGAGAAAGGAGAGTAAGCGATGGGGTGATAGAGTGGAATTAAGTGAAAAATAGGATTTGTTACTGTGTGTCTGTTGGGGATAGCATAGTGCTCAACCCTGCTCCCCTGAGCTCACTAGCATTTATCATAATAGGGGAAATGTCATCTGGTCAGCTTAGCACCGACCACCACAGGGAAACACTCAAGCTAACATTACGAGCTGTCGCTCCAAATCTAAACCGGGGAACAAAGATAATTCTGGCATGAGTTGAACTTGGAGTAGAATAAAGGTGACAGGAACGTTAAAATTGCCTGATCATCCAAGAGTGTAAAAGAATCAAAGTGATGAGATTGATGGGCCCGCCCAGAGCTAACTACAACACAATAAATTCCATGTGTACTTCTGTGATTGGTGTGCTAAAGGGGGTGCCCGCAAAATCACTGGGAAAGTGTTTAAACCCTTTGTCAAGCAACCGAACAACAGACATTAATTACAGCAATACAGAAAAACCATACCAATACCAATTTGTCACTCGCCATTGAAAGAAAACGATTATTTGGAATGTAGCCCTATTCACACATCTCTCCACTGTGGTACTAAATGTTTTTAATATTGCGTTTTATCATTATATTTTAATCTTAAATGAGGCCAATAATGCTGCTGTGCAGATCACATAATGAAGAACAGACTTTCACACTGGGACTAATAAATTGAGTATGAAATACTCACAATCTGTCACGCATGTACACACACACAGGCGGTCATGCTCGGACCTGCACGCACCCACACACACACGCACACACACAAACACACAAAAACACACACATACACACACACACACATGAAGAGGAGATAGTAGATACATAATGGGGTTCAGATGAGGATAATTAAATATGGCTGTGTTGCCTTCTGAGGATGACCACACCAGGGTAATCTTACCGTAGTTACTGCCAGATAAATACGTTGTGTTGCGTTGTTTGATAGCCGTTCTTAACATCCCTGTAAATGTGTGAGCCATATGTGAGCCAAATGTGTTTTTCGATTATGTTCTATTCAACAGCCCAGGCCTGTCATAATTCATCCAAAGAGGAAGCTTTTACTCAGTTGTTGTATTTTGGTTTTACTTTTTGAAAATAAAATATAAGGAAATAAAGATTTTGATTGTAAAATATTAGAAAATCTTTATTTCAGGATGCATAATGTGCTGACAATAAAGCACATCCTCAAAACCCTGGAAGCCACTGTAATTTCATGGTCACTGACAAAGCCATAGATTGCCTTGATACATTATAAAAACATCAAAAGCAACCTACAACAGTTTGTTATATTATCTACTGGAAACATCAATAACAATTTCCTTCTAGGTACAGTATCACCACAAACACTTTTAAGTGGAATATGGTCTGTAATGAAGCGTTGACTCCCTGGGACTGAATATAACTTCACTGCAAAATCTCATCACACTGCATGGTTAAAGTTAAAAGGTTTAAGTTAAAGCACACTTTTGGGGTACTTCATCTAGGATGTGTTGCCCCTATCCCTATTTCTTTGGGTATTCTGCTTGTCCAGTGGAACTAACAGCAGCTAAACCATGCATGTCTACTTGGTGATTGGTGGAGATTGCATGCTGTTTGGGGATTGATGGAGGTCATGATCAAAGGAAGAATAAACATCAACAGCTATGTTGAGCTGAGACAAGCACAGGGAATACAGAGACGTAGCAAACATAGAGTCAAGAGCAGACTCAGGTTTGGTAACCATTGTTGACTTTCTCATAATATTGAGGTGTGTTGAAATGTCAACACATGGTACCTGAGGTGTAAGGTCTAAACATAGGTCTAATATATACAATTTACAGTTACATTTACAAGAACCTATAACATATGTACATGCACGTACACGTACAGAGACAGACAGGCACCAGCGTGCGTACACACACACACACACACACACACACACACACACACACACACTCCCAAGCACATACTTTTATAGTATTTTTCCTATAAGTTACTGATTTGATAATCCAAAGAATGTGTTTCGTGCAAGTGAACATTTTGCTAGCTCACCCTGTCAATAGTGGCACCAGCAACAGAGGCATTCTTCAACATCTTTTTGTCTTATGTACTTGCCTATTCTGAAAGCAATTTGTAGCTTTCCTGCTTTTGAAGAGAAGACCTAATGGAAAGCATGTACATATCTATGCACCTGCTTACAATCTATGTATGTGTCCTAGTAAAACATATACAGGAATGCTATCTGCGATCGTAGATGGTTTTTAATACATCATTCTGTTTGTCTGACTGTCAGTCTATATGTCTGTCAGATTGTCAGTCTGTTCATCATCAAATCCATCCACCTGTACCCCTTTATCGTTATCGTCATCGCCATCATCATCATCATCATTGTCATTGTCATCACCATCGTCATCACGGTCGTCAAACATAAAACCACATCATACACGTCAAAGAAACATGGAGGAAAAGGCTGAAAATACAAAAGCACTCAAAGGATTGTTAAAAGTATACCAAAGCAGTAGCAGTAGACAAAACCCCAACTTATTCTGTAACATACTGCAAGTGAGTGGATATGGTTCAGTGCATTGCATCATACAGATTTCCATCTTTTCCATCTGTTACAGTGGTAACAAACAATGTATGTAAACAATGCTTGACCCAGAGTTCAGCACGGCCCCATATCTGATGCAAACAAGATGGAGAGAAGCCTCTTTGTATCACAGCAGGTGGTACCGAACAGTGTGTGCGTGTATGTGAGTGTGTTGTGTTTGTGTGTGTGTGTGGGAAGGCATATCGGTGTTTGAACAGTGCATTCCACAGTCAGGCTGTACAATAACATACCCTGTGTTCGAAGCGATGGTTATGAGCGTGGAAGCGAAGCATCCTGGTGATGTCAGATGATACATTGTACTGTATACCTGCGGGTTGCAAGGCAGTGAAACCTCCGCTAATGCGCACCATAGAGAGCGTGAGGTGAGAAGGTTGAAGTTCAAAGTGTAGCCTATATGTAAACAATAAAACTTTTGGAAGACGCATTGTTACGAGACTTCTGAGTCTATGCTGGGAGCAGTGATTTGGTGATTTTCTATCTCCCTCTCAATACGTAGACAGAATCCTCCACATGCAGCTCCCTAGGGCCTCAAAGACCTGGGAACCTCATCTACAAGCTTTTCTAGAGCCTCATCTACAACCTCTGCTAGAACCTTGTCTTGAACCTCTAGAACCTCTAGAACTGCTAGAAATCTAGGATTTTAAAAGCTCTAGAGAGCCTTGAGGTTCTGCAGTCTAGAGAGAACATCTAGAACTCTAGGGTTGTAGAAGTTCTAGCGGTTCTAGAGTCTAGAACCTCGCCCAGAGCCTCACCTAGAACCTCTGGAACCTGGGTATAGCGTTCCTCCAGGCTGTCCATGGTTGGACTGCTAAACTGACAGCAGGTGCTCTCCCTCCAGCCATAGAGTGACCCCTTGGAAATCCAGGCCCCTGCCTTGGGGGAAGAGAATCACCAAGAGCCAGAGGCACTGCAGAGCAGTGTCTGCTGATCGTCCAGTTTACTTTGTGGGGGTCGGGGAGTGGGGGGTTGATTGAGGAAGGGATTGTTTGCTCTCTTGGCCGAGTCTGGCAGGAGGCCTCCAGACACCCCAGGGGCCCGCATGCGGTCAATGTCTCCCTGTGCCAAGTTCTACCCTCCTCATCTCACCCCCAATCACCCCCCTCTGAGCCTTAGAGCTCTGAGCATCCACATCGAAAACACCCCTGGTGTTTGGGCCCATGTGAATAGAGGCCTTAATGCTCAGTGGAGCTAAAAACACATCAGACACTGGCAACCTCAAAGGTAAGATAGACTTTATTTTAGAAGCACCTCTACTTCGCTCCTTCTCTCTCTCTCTCTACCATTCACGCGTTCTCTCTACCTCTCTGTCATGTGCAATCTATCGCTTGCTCTCTGTCTCTTGCTCTCTTTCTATCTACCTCTCTTTCTACTTTTCTGTATCTACCTCCCTCTATCTATCTATACCTCTCTTCATCTCTTCACCTCTCTCTCTCTCTATGTAACTCTCACTCTCGCGCGCACTCTCTCTACCGCTCTCTACCTCTCTCTCTCTCTCTTGCTCTCTACCCCTCGCGCTCTCTCTGTTCTTACTGTAAAACACACACAGATACACATCTGTGTGTGTAAGCATGAGTGTGTGTAAGTAAGAAGGTAAGTATGAGGATGTTCGGCCAACACCTACGATGGTGGATTATATTATGGAGCCTAAATAGTCACTACTTGGTCCCCGACATCTGCAGCGGTGGTGGAGGAGTACACTATTCAAAATGTTAAAATACAGAAAGAAATAGATTTAAAAAAGAATATATATATATCCATATATTTGTATATTGTGCTAGCTGTGTACAAGTGTGTGTCAGGGAAAACTGACACACTATCTCTAATTTACCGTTACATTTTGTTTAGTCTTCTCATTTAATTCAGTCCAACATAGTTTTGGTGGACGACCATGAAGTGCGGAGCTCTTTTGCTTTTTCTGAGTGGAGATTTGCAGGACATGTGAACATAGATTTGTTGTTAAGTTGAGAGATTTACCCCAGATGATGTGTGTTGTCTTTGATGTATCAGACTGAAATGGTATGGAAGTCTTCAAAACATCTGTGAGAAAGAGGAGTCAACCCTCTCTCACACACACACACACACACACACACACACACACGCACACGCACACACACAAACACACTCAGCACACACGCACACACAAATGCACACGCACTCAAACACACTATTTAATATGTTGTTTTTGTTGTTGTGTCACAACCTTTCCAAGACAGAGAGGCAGACGGTAGAACTGACACGACCTGACCATTAAGGAGGTTAATTTATGTGTATGCTAAGGTATTTTTACTGTGTGAGTTTGTGTGTGTGATGTCGTGGCTGTGGTTCCAATTAGTAATTATAAAACGATGCACTTCTTCTGACGCATTGTTTTTATGAGTGATACATTTTTCATGATTTAATGTCAAACACATTGCATTAATGTCAACAAACATCAATAGTCCAATAAAATGCTTACCATATACAATGCACGTCCGGTTCATAGGTCTGGATCATGTATAATTTAATGTGTTTCCTCTTTCTGAGATCAGCTAGCATCAGTCTGGGCCAATCGGTTTCAGGGTCCAAGTTAGACGATTGAGAAGTAAAAATAGAATCTCTGTCCTTTTATGTTTGCATTTACATTTCCTAGCCTTTGCTCAGACCCATATTAAATTATTCAATGTTCTGAAGTGATTTTATTTATTTTTATACAGTGGATTCTGGTTTCACTTCAGTATTGCCCCTCAGCAGCTCAGCTGAGGAATGCCAACGTTTCGCTTCTCTTCCTACATTCATTCACTCGCTCCAGGGTAACTGGAGACACAGATAGTGTGTTGAACAAGAAGGAAAATTGTTTTCATGTTTTATCCTTCTTTGATCAAAAGCTTATGAGTTACACTTTCAGGTACTCAAGTTTTTGTGTAAATATTACATGATAAATATACATTTCATCTTCCATCCCAGGAGGAGGACATGCATTATAGGCTTTATACAGTAATATATTAGTCCCAGATGTAGGTCTACATATAATGTATTGATAACAATATCTAACCAACCAATACAATTCATACAACATTTGGAGATACATAATTAATTGCCAAGTGAATGTTATAAAATCCATAACCACAACTAACCCATGGCAGTATGGCTGCTTTCTAAGCTCTGAGGGAGCTGTGAATCTGTGAATCTGTGAATCTGTGGATGGGTGGCGCGGTGGTTTGGTGGTTATGGCTGTACTTCCAGGGGCAGCTGTGTCTCTGTGTTCATCCTGAGCTGAGCCTAGAGGCCTGCAACCCAGCTGGTCCTATGCTACTTAAGCGGCTGCATCTTGTTGACGAAAGCAGTGAAGATATGCAGAGAATGACTCATGGCTCTGTGCAGTGTGCTGATGAGGCTATAGGAGGACATTACTCACAATATCCCTTACTGCTTCTCCTCTGTAGAAGCCTGGCAGACACGCATGGGAAAACTTAACAAAAAATACAAATGACTAAATTGATTATGCGTTTGGACCGATGTTTTGGTCCTGGAACTTGGTTGCACACATATGCATGTTTTGACACAACGTCTATGTCGAGAAAGTAATAGAAATGACTTGGCAACTTGATTAATTAAGAAAATTCGGATTATAGTCATAAATTTAATTGCCAGCAAATGTAATGTAAAGTCAATAACTAAATCAGCAAATTTATAAAAAGGAATACTAATTTGTCAACTGATGTCAAACAGGAATTGTAATCTGTCCGGAGCACTTTCACTGTTAATGGGTTGGACTCATTGGATTCATTAGGTGATGGTAGAAGTTAACCAATATAATTTCCTGAAACTAGTTTTCAGAGACTGTGAGCTAAATATAAGCTGAATCAAAAACACAGTAACTACAGACTCAATGTGTAATGTCCACAAAACAAAACCTGGACAGGATATGTGCGCGCACACACACACACACACACACACACACACACACACACACACACACACACACACACACACACACACACACACACACACACACACACACACACACACACACACACACACACACATCTATATATCTATATCTATATATGTGCCTAGTACTCCCACCCACTATCATATGAGTTGAAAACAAACACAAAGCTAAACATAGGAGAAAAGCTATTTTTCAGTATTGTTAGTTTAGGAAAAAACACGGTACTTTTCTGAAAAAGTCGTCCTTGTTGGGAAGGAGCTGTGGAATTTAGGTGTTTGGTTTGTAAATCATAAGGAGATCCCCCTCCCCCTCTCTCTCAACCCAACACACACCACACACATACACACACACACATCATCACTACCATCATCGCTCTTCCTACACCCCTCTTCCCAAAAAAAGAAAGAGCCATGAACGCAGGTATCTGAACCACCAGCATACATGCCCCACCTCTCCCTTGGTTCTACATAAACAACGTGTAGTCAGGATTAGTCACAACAACGTGGCTGAATCAGCCATAAGGACCGTCTTCGCGGTCTTTCCATTAGAGTCATCATGCTAGTAGAGACTAAAACATCCATACATGGTGTTGTGCTGGAAGACATGTTTATGTGTCATTCAAACAGCTGGGAGGATCTCTGCTAGCAATGGTTGTATTTCAGGCAATACAATGAATAACAAATACAGCCTGTGGAAGTGTGTGTGGATAATGGCTGGTTTAAGCAGCCTCACCTGGCCGAGTCTGATTGGACTCTGAGGCTGAGTGAGGCACATTGAGTAATCAGTGTGCACATGTTAAACCAGCCATCTCCACACACACTCAGGAAGAGATCTCCTGCAGGGCAGTGGTACACCATTGTCATGTACCATTTTCTGCAACATTTACAATAAACTGGATTTCTAACGCCACCACCCTGCGTCGTTGTCTGGAGGGGCCCAGTAAAAGTCACCTAGTGTTGGAGTGTGGCAATGGACCTTGCTACATTGGCGCTTAATATGGGGCCTCTCCAGACCGCAAAGGATCCAGAAGTACTGTCCAGGGACGCACTGGCCACAAGGAGCGGCGACGGATAGCCACCACCCAGCACCAGCCCCTCCCCCACCTAGGTGGCATGTGGCAATCGACCGTGCTACACAGCCAAACTTTAAAAGGGCTGTAGGCACGATTTGAGACTTGTAAAGAGAGAGCAGAAAATAGAGCACGATTTTGAACCTTAACAACCCCTCCCTATCTGTTCCCTCCATCCCATCGCTACTCCGACATTGAGAAGTGTTGCATTTTAAGCACTTGTGATTGACAGCCGAGATGGTTTCCCCGAACCAATCAGGGAAGAGATGCCCTGATTCTTCAGAAATTATCTGGGAGCGGTCTAAAATCAAAATTAGCTCATAAAGAGGCAGGCACAGTCACTTCAAAACAGATATCACAGCATTTCCATCACTAATAGCTGACTAATGGCTATGCCATTTCTAACAAGTGACACTCAAATTATAGCTCTTAAATCGTACCTACAGCACTTTTAACCTTCTCCAGAGCTACACGGTTTCCAACACTGTCTAACTATCTCCTAGCCAGTGATAATCCACACCTTAGTCGAGTATAGAAGGTGGTGAGTTATGAAAACACATTGACTACAGTCTAGTATACACAACCAGAAAGGACAATAAATGTTACATTATTTTTATGTTATAATTTCTCACATTTTGGAATACAGTTAGGAAAATGTAAATGGCAAGGAACATGAGTTCATATTATTATGGAATGTGTGACATGAAACAATGAAAGCCATTCATATGTATTTCCCACAATATCTGCCCTGTGTACTTTCTTCAAATCGTTTTTTATGCAAAAGTCTAAGTTGACGCACACACACACGCACAGAAACACATGCACAAACACAAGCCATGTGAAATTAGTTCAACAGAAAATGCAAGGCACACAGAGGCTGTGAAAATAGATGTTTCCTCTTAAGAGACCTCACCCCCCTGAATGTTCTAGATTGAAATGAGCATGGAAACAACCACAGAGAAATAAACAAACCTGTTTAGAATGCATTCACATATTCAGTAACCCTAAACACACACATACACACACACACCCATGCACGAAACCACACACACACACACACACACACACACACACACACTCACACACACACACACACAGACACGCACACAGGTGAAAAAAATCACTTGACCATTTAACTTACACCATACCATTTGTAGAATGAAATAAGAATTTCAGTTATTTCAGTTTTAAATCAGTGAGTATGGAAGGCAAATCTAATCGTATTTCATAGATTCAGTATGCAGTGCTAACCTCGTCCTTAACTGCATCTATATAAATCTATTGACCATTTTAGTTGTTGTTCTTACTCTAACGATTTTAGGGACTAGCCTGCCACCTGCCTGTGATGTTGAGCGCCCAGCGAATCTGGGCTAAAACGTCTACCCCTGTCATTACCAAAGTCCAACATTAGAGTGCACTACCTGTCCACTCTCTTCTGAATGACCCACCTTGATAATATAGGCTACTTACCGAGCATCCACAAAACATACAACCACCATCTTTCACTGTGCAACATTGTCTAATGAACATGAACGAATGTGTAGGCATATTGTGGTTTGTGAATAAGACACTAGTAAGTTTTAAAAAAGCCATCCATTTAAAACCATCCACAGGGTTTATTCCTTGTTCTTTCTGTTTGATGAAGCACGCATAATTTCTAAGCGTGAGCACACACAATCATCATTACAGGTAAATACAGTGAGAGACACATTTTATACAGTAATTAAAGTGTGGTGTACTGTATGACACAATAAGCAAACGCTTCATCGATCACAGCCACTAAAATATTAGTAATCTGGATTAATCTTCAATAGACTATGATGTAGCTATGATGTATGATGCAACTGTGTTATAGTTCACTATATCTAAACCCTTATGTCATCTCATTGCAGAAGAAATGAAGATGAACAATAAATAAACACACTATTTAGCGGCAATGCAGTTCATTCACAGTGCATTATTTACTTAAATGGGCAGTCTCCATTTTAGTTTATCATGGCTTCCAAAATTGACAGAATATATTGTTTTGGGTTTGACAAACGTGGACAGGGATAAGCGTGTTCATTAATTCCGTGGGAAGTGTCTCAGAAGCAGACTCATGCGGTGTGGCTGTGGGCTATGAGCTGGCCTTGGAGCCAGAAAGGATGCAGAAAGGTAAAATCATTCCATCGTGCTTGTTTGACATTCATTGGGTTCGGTCAGCGTCTCCGGTAGCCCCCTCCCCATCCTCCCCCCCATCACACTATGCCCCCTCGTACCTCTGCACTCTCCAACGCTCCCCCCCCCCATCCCTTCTGCTGCCCTCCCTCCCCTCTCCCCACCCAACCTTTCTTCCAGAGGGGCCTGCAGTCACCTTTGACCTGCGGAAAGAGCTTGTTAAATGTCTGTGTAATCTCGGTGCAAGTGTGTGTCCGTGTATGTGCGGGTATGCATGTGTGTGTTTATGTGTGTGTGTGTGTTTATGTGTATGTGTATGTGTGTGTGTGTGTGTGTGTTGGTATTCTGAACAAGCGTGTGAGTGTGGGTGTTTTGAGCATTCTTTTTGTGTGCACGCCTGTGTGTGTGAGTGTGTCTTTGTAATCCCTCCGTCTGCCACTCGGGAAACGTCTTGTCTTAGCTGATCAGATCACCCTGATTGATCACACATCATTAGAGCCTTAGCCCACTCGACAACAGGCTTTGTGCTAAGCTGGGGGGCGATCAATACACCAAGCAGCACACTTGGCACAAGTGATGGACCATTATTTTGTTTTGGGGGGGCGAAAAAAAAGGAAAAGATAAACAAATGTTATTATGTTAGGAGGGGAGAAGAAAATGAGAACGATAGACAAGTGGCTTGAGATACCGCAATACCACACACTACCTCAGACCCCAGCCCCTACACACACACCCCCTCCACCCACCACCCCACCACCACCACCACCCCATCTCCCTCTCCCCCTCCCCACCAGGGGTCCCGATGTTTTCCTTTTTTTTTAATGGGGCCTGTTGAATGAAGACAGATGAACCGCAGCGGCCTGACAAGCCTGTGAATCACTGACTTCCACACAGACTCCTCTCTCTCTCTCTCTCTCTCTCTCTCTCTCTCTCTCTCTTTCTCTCCCTTTATTTATCTATCTATCCATCTCTATCTGGGCTCCTTTCACCTAGGCATGCGATGCCCAGGAATGCTGCTCTCTGCTTATGGGAATGAACCCAGGATGTGAACCAACTCGCCTGTTTACATGTGTAAATAAGAGGATGGTGTGTGTGTATGTGTTTGTGAAGAGATAGGAAAGTGTATTGATGTGTTGATAGTTGACAGAGTGGATGTTAAAGCACAACTATGTGGTGGAACCATCTGAAAGCATGTTTGTTTTTGCAGCTGTGCAACAGCAAAATAAATCCTGGAAGTTGGCAAAGTAGACCGAGATGTGGGCTTGCATGTGAAGACGAGGCGGTGCTCCTCCTGGTAGTTAAGTGATGGTACTCTAACTGGGAGGTCATTCTCAGCTGTCTAGTGACCTCCGACTCCCAACATCTGAAGCTGTCTAAAGCATACAGTTCTGCGTGTCTCCGTGCAGAAGGCAGCGGCTAATCTATTTGGACGTGACTCCCATGATTTACCTACGATTTACGAGCAAATGTGACAACTTCTGCTGCGTTTACGACCAAATATGTGTCTTTTGTTGTCGTCCCTAGGCCACATACCAAGACGTGTGGGTTAGAGGGGGTGTGTTAGTGTGTGTCTGTGTGTATGTGTGTGTGTGTATGTGTGTGAGTGTGTTTGGTGCGTGTGTGTGTGTGTGTGTGTGTGTGTGGGTGCATCCGGGTGAACACTCATCTGCGTGTCGGCCCTGGATCTGTCAGACTAATGTTATCTAAACTACTTCAACAAGCGTTTTGTTGTGAAAAGGCTGGGCCCAGATAAGATCACCTTAGTGAATGCTTTAGAAGCCACTGCTTAAAGGGATGGAATGCACGGGGTTGTAGTGAGTATGGACCAATAGCCTAATTGCATCCCCTGGTTGCACCTAGCCAGGGTGATGAACATATCTGCTGTTGTGACTGAATGGCAGTGTTGCATGGCTGTGTGGCCTTTATATACAGTGAGATAATTCCAGGCTTACTGGATGTCTTTTTTAATCGCTGAATTTACCTTTTGGTATTAATAAAGTTCTATCGTATGTAATTTTCATGCGTTATGGATTAATTAAATAACCAAACTAATTTGAAAAGAACACATGCCGCTGTGTTTAAGGAAACACATTCATGCACATGCACATACTCACACACACACACACTCACACACACACAATACACATCCACTCACACATGCACACACACACACACACACACTTTGGGGCGTGAGAGGAAGTCTAAATGAAGTGCAACCAAGTACCCCAGGTCAAAGATCAAGCTACTGACGTGACCCTCTCCTATCCCTACATGCACAACAGCTCACACAGATGGGGGGTCTCTCTCTCTCTTGCTATACACTGCGACAGTAAAACATAAATATAAATCTGGACTCTCTATTCAGAGTCCAGACAAGTGTTTACAAGGATTTATTAAGAAAAGTATTTGAACTATGGCCTGTTTCATCTGCCTCTACAAAGAACCAACTTTGAGATACAACTTTGTTTGTTCCAGAACAAATGTGCCTTTCCAATTTACTCATCTGCTCTTCTACTTGTGTGCCCTCTTCTTCTCCTCGACCCCCTCATCTCACTTTCTTACCATGCTCCGCCCGTCCCTCCCTCATCCATCCATCCATCTCTCCCCCACCCCCACTCCTCCCTCTCTGTAGACGGTGGAACCCCACTCCCATCCACCTAAGTGTCACTGAGGAATGTCCCATCATTTAAACGGGGGGTGGGGGGGGGGGGGGGGGGGGGGGAAGAAAGGGAGAGAATTCTCCGCTAATATATAACCAATTACACTGGTCACATTTCCTGTGTCTCCTTTAAACCCTCTGCAGGCTGTGCCAATCAGGCCTGGAATGCCAGAACATGTCTCCCAGGGGTTAGCGCACCAGTAACCTCACATTCTAAAGGACCATTGTTCCCATGGCCAGAGACTCTGGGAGACACACACACACACACCCACACACATCCAGGGCAAAGGACACGCACACACACACATGGATACACACATACACACACAAACATGGATAAACTCACAAACATGGATACACACACACACATACGTACACATCCATGGCGAAGGACACACATACACACACAGTTACACACACACTCATGCACACACACACACACACACACACACACACACACACACACACACACACACATATAATGCACAAGCCCCGGACCCTAGAGGCCCCACATCAAGGGCCCGCTCTGTTTAAACAGCATCCGCCTGCACAGCCACCCGCCATGAAAGGGATTAAACAAGGTGTGTGTGTGTGTGTGTGTGTGTGTGTGTGTGTGTGTGTGTGTGTGAGTGTGTGTGTGTCTGCCAGAATGGGGCAAAAGATCAGTCTGGCACATGCACTTTTTCTCTCAAATAGAGAGAAAAAAAGTGTGTGTGTAACTGTGTGTGTGCGTTTGTGTTTGTGTGCTGATGTGCTTGTGTGTGTGTGTAAAGGTGAGAGAAACTCCTTAGACTGAAGACAAAGCCTACTAGCATGGTTCTTTAACGCCTCAACATGTTGGATAATTCCATTTCCTTACTGAACATTCACACACACACACACACACACACACACACACACACACACACACACACACACACATACACAGTGAAAAACTCGTGTGAATAAGGTGAGAATGTTACATATGTACACACCCGCAAAAAGCACACACACAAGTTTGTGTTTTGTGTAATTGTCTCACATACCTCTGAGGGCCAAGCTTTGACGAAAATACATTCATAGGTAAAATGTATGTCTAAACAAAGAATTCAGGATTTTCTACATTTAAGATGGTAGGACTGCAACATTTAACATTAAATGTTCATAAAACGTTTATATGTTCATAACAAATAAACCAATTTAAATCTCATCAATATAAGTGTTTAAAGAATGACATGCTTTATGTTTTGAATTTGCCTGCCTTCCTCAGCTAGCTATCTAGCGTTATCATGAGAGGATGTTGCTGGGGGGAGAGAAGGATGAAGACTAGGATAGTGATGATGCTTGTGCTGACAGAGTTGTGTTTGCCCCGCGTCTGCCGCCAAACACGTCAAGTTAGAATGCGCGGATTTCCCTTAACTCTTTTAACAACCCCCCCCCCCCCCCCCCCCCCCCCCCACCGAACCAACGCAACGTCAGTGTTTAAGTGCATACCAACCGTGTGCACGCAACACAGACCGAGGCAGTCCCACACATGCACACACACACGCACACACACACACACACACACACACACACACACACACACACACACACACACACACATACACATACACACGCCGTCAGGTATGCAGTCATGTTAGGGAGAAACCTGACCTACCTGACAGATCGAAACTGCACCTACGCTTCCCTGTTAACCCCTCAGAGTGCGGCGTGGGAAGAAACCCCATCCCTGGTCGGCTCTCTGCAGGTACCTACAGCCACAGCTAGGGGGTCTGTGTGTGTGTGTGTGTGTGTGTGGGTGGGTGGGTTGTCCCGGTGGATGGCTGGATGGGGAGAAGGAGGAATGGATTTATGGAGGGATTGAGTTGATATCAGTCAGAGGTAGAGATAGAGAAATAATATACGTACGCTTATTTATACATCGACCTTATATATGCATACAAAAATAGAGTAATAGACCAAGGTTGTAAAGCGAGGAAGAAAAGTGATCGAGGTAAAGGTTTTTTTTCTTCAATCCTACCTTTCTACCTGCACTTCCCCCATCGCCTCCCGCTTTCACAGGCGTCTCTCGTGCCAAAGGGCAGACAGGCTTTTCAGAGAAAACATGATTGCAACCTTGGTGCGAAAGGGCCTTTTCATTTAGAAATATCAGACTTTCTGTTAAAGGAAAGAGAGAGAGAAAGACGAAGCCTTCGCTCCTGCCTCGCTCCCATTCTTCGCCGCACAAAGGCGATGGCAGAGAGAAGCCTTGTGTCTTTGTAAAGGCCTTTCTGCGCGGCAAACGTGTTTCCTAACACTCATCCACCGCAGTCAAAAATTTCTTTAAAATCAAGTTACTTTCTAGCTTGGTTCGGTGGGCTTATTCGGTGGGCACATGAACGGGGGGGGGGGGGGGGGGGGAGGTAATATAATAGCTTAATTGTGAATAAAAGTATATAAAAAAGGGCTAGCTCAACCATTTAATTTTTCCAGCAAGAACAAAACAAAACTTCCTCAGCCCCCTTGTTAACGGTGTTATTACATGCTATAACATGCTATAGCATGCTATGGACCTATATAGCATGGTAATCACAGGCTAGGCTGTTAATTGTCACCCCGTGTGCTCTGAGGTTATGTAGCCCCGGTCAATGCCGCCTGCGCGGGACCACTGTACCTCGCTGTGATGTCACATGGCTTGTGTAAGTCTTCCTCTGATGTCAGCACTTAGAAGGTCGGACCTTTGGCTCACCTCAAACCTTGTAACGGCGTTCCCACCGAAAAAGCACGGTTGCTAGGTTACCCGGAGGAAAACATTTGATGCCTCGGTTCTTATCGGCGCTAAGCTGCCGCACACAGTAAATACGAGAGTGCTCTTGTCAGTGCCACTCAGTCACATGATAACTTACGTCCATTAAGAAACCACACGCGGACGATACGGTTACTGGCAACAGTTGGTGTGTGGTGGTCGGTGGGTACCGGCTGTCCCCCAAGGCAGAGCCTTGGACAGACATGACTGGTAGTGAAGATGTGTGTCGTCAGCCCTAAGTCATTATGACTAAAGAAACTATCACATACTAATTATATATAGCAGCGATAAAAGGATTAAGGGGAAGGACTGAAGCGTTTGGAAATGTAGAGACCAACTAAGTGTGAAGCGGCGATGACACTTCACCCAGTTAGAAAGAAAAACACCACAACACCATAATGACTCCATCACTGGCCTTTCCCGGCCCCTTGCTTGACACGTCTTTGCACGCACACACAAACAAACACACATACACACCCACACACACATATACAGCAACTGCTGTGTTGCGTTCCCCCACAAACCTGCCAGGCGGTGCAATAGGCTTTAGCAACTTGCACTGCGATATATGACCCGGGAGCGTGTGATGTATGCCGCGCTGATAAGGAGAGGCTGTGATGGCAGGGAGGGGAGGAAGGGAACATGCTAGTACGCAGGACTTTATCACCTGTTCTGCCCTTTGATATGCTTTCATTGGTTAGCAGATCAAAGGCGGCCGCCAACCGAAGCCAAACAAAATATCCTTTCACAAAAAGGTCACGAGGCAAAGATTGTGGAAGGCTCCTCCTCCGCCCCCTCAACCCCCTGGTGTTGACTCACTACAACGCACACAAATGCACACACACACACACGCACAGACGCACACACACACACACAAACACACACACACACACAGACACGTATGCGCACATGGCCAGACACAAACACACACAAAAGCAAACACATACACACACGTGCATGGACGGACACACACACACACACCTTTACAACACTCTCTGGACTCTTCACCTTCGTCCCCTACAGCCCTTTGGCTCGGGTATCAATTTCCATATTAGGGATTTCCCTCCGTGGAAGCTCTGTATTTCAAAACCAGGCCTTCCGCCAAACCTCCCCCCACCCCGGTTAACACCTTTGCCCGACTGGTGCGTTGATTGTTGGTTTGTGGTACATGAACAGGTGACACAATCCTACTTCATTCATAATTCATAATTTAGGTAGTGGCGTCTGGTGACTGGATTTCACATGGAAATCCCCTGAAAGACACATAGATTATTTCTAGGATGCTAGGTGTATCAACCCAGAACTGGTTCCTCTACCCTGCAGTGTGGAGGGCTCTTCCTTATACCTGTAAGGCTTACATATAGATTTCATGAACCCTAGTGTATGGAAAATGGACACTGGGCAGTTTGTGGATAATAGACGTGTTTCCATTGTTCTGGCAAGCACATAAACCCATCTGAAACTGGACTCTATTGTGTCCCTTTGTTGTCATGTGAACCTGCTTTGGAAAGTAGGCTACGTGCACTTGTTTTGTCATACGTGTGTGTGTACATGTCAGTGTGTGTATTGTTATCAAAGCCATATCACATATCTCCAACCTCAAGTGTATGCGTTTTATAACCGGTGTCTCGCCTGCAGCTTTTCAGACCAAGCGTGCGACTATTGGCCCACATAGGACCACTTCCGTGTGGATGACAAGTCTTTCCAGAAAATCCCCCCATCATTGTGGAAAGCGCCCCCATCAGCGTTCATTGTGCCGCTACTGTTTTTATCCTCCCCATCTGAAAGGACATCGATGGTCAGGATCTCCATTCCCTGTCATTTGCAGTTAAATACGTGCCTCGACCCCAAAGCACGTCACCGATGCCCCAACCCACTGTCTTGCTCACCCCACCCCCAGCAGTGTGTCTTGGACCCAGGGCTCGACCGCAGACGCAGCCTCGGCCATCGGCCATCGGCCAAACAAAGTGAGCTGTCTGTGCGTCGGTCTGTACCCTAGTCTGGCTCATACACAGGCCTTTCTAGTTTTTTGACAGCACGTCACATCGCACACACACACATCACACACACACACACACATCGCACACACACACACACACACACACAGAGACACACCCACGCAGACGCACATGCACGGGGCAGCGTGACTCACCACATGTGTCTGTGTTTTTTGTTCCTCGACAGGGATGGAAACGCAAGAAAGCCTGTTCCTTTCTCACAACACCAGCTGGCGGGAGACGAGGGAGAGACCGCTTGAGTTGGGAGCATGTTCTTCTGTGTTTTGAAGTTTTTTTTTCTTGGTGTTGTTGTTGTTTGTATGTTATTTTGGGGAGGGGGGGGGGGGGGGGGGGGTGGAGCCGGGCTGTTCTATGTATACTCTTGTATCTCATCGACCAAAACCCAACAAACCATCATAAGGTCAGTCAGGCACCAGTGGTTTTGAGGAGCTAGGGCGTGTGGCTCCGGGGACGGCAGCAGCAGGGTGAACGTACACACAGTGACTAAGGGAGGAGAGGCCGCACGTTGGCCAACCCAGATGTGTTTCCACCACAACAGGGGTTCCCACGGTGAAAACCATAACCTCGCCCGACCTAGCGAGTTGTGGGGTTTCAACAAATCCCCGCCCGCCGAAAAGCCCAATGGGATGTCTTCTTAGCATAAAGACACTCACGTGATGATTTATTAAGTAGAGGATTTCAGCTAGATGTCCCTGACATGTATGTACCTGTGCCGCTGGGGTATTGGGCTGGTTATGCTTCACTGGTATGTGCGGGTAGAAGAGAGAGAGAATGTGTATATGTGTGTGTGTGTGTGTGTGTGTGTGTGTGTGTGTGTGTGTGTGTGTGTGTGTGTGTGTGTGTGTGTGTGTGTGTGTATATATATAGGTAAGTATATAGGTGATGATTTGTAGGTATTGAGGTGGAAACACTCACATTCAGTATTTAAAATTATCGCATACACACACACACACAAATGGTGTCATCAAACATGACGATATCTATATTATTTACACTCCTGGAGTCCTGGCTGCATGGTAAGAACAGCTTTGAAGCAGAGAAGCACAGACAACAACCATGAAGATAGATGGGATGGAGCTCCAGCATGGATGAACAGAGTGGAGGGACTATTTGGACTTCCGGAGACGAGGCAGTGGGCGTCTGTAAGCAGGTTTTATGGTTCTGACAGTCCCCGAGGTTACCTGTTGCAGAACCAGGTACACCCACACACACGCTTAATTGAAGCCAGCTATTTCACAGCCCCCTTTTAGGATCATGCGGGTAATTTTCCTAGAGCGTCTCCATCTGTTGTCTGCCCTGTCCGTCATCCTCTCTCTCTCTCACTCTCTCTCTCTCTCTCTCTCTCGCTCTCACTCTCACTCTCTCTCACTCTTTTTTTCCCTCACTCTTTCTTTTTCTCTCACTCTCTCTCTCTGTCTGTCTTATTCTCTCTCTCTCTCTCTCTTTCTCTCTTTCAGTCCCTCTCGTTCATAGGCACTGTGTGTGGCTTAAATTACAAAGCTTTCACTCACAAGTGACTCACATCTGGAGAATGCACCTTGTCCGTTCTTTGGTTGTCTCTCTCTTTTAGTTTTTTCCTCCTTCAACTGTTTTATTGCCTCCCAGTCACCCTTTTATCCTCCCCATCGCCCCCTCCCCTCCTTTCCCTGAAAAAGGGGAAAGAAAGAGGCGAGCGCGTGCTAGAAACAGCCTTAGAAACCAAACAAAACTCGGTTTCCGAGGCTAGGTCTTTAGCACGCGCACAACTCCGCCCTTTGCGTTTCTCAAAAGGCAAAATTGAATTATATAAATTAAAGAATAAAAAGCTAGGGGTCGTCAGACTAGACCGTACAAAATGGCTCTGCCTTTTTACCTTGAGACAGCTAAATAAAGCTAGCATCAGCGAAAGCGAAGCAGGACACCATTACGCCCATCACCCCAGCATGCATGAAGCTGAAGATGTGTTGGGAGGGGGAGCGGGTTATAAAAAGGTGCATGAATAGAGAAACAACATTTAGACGAGAGACTGAGAAGTAGGGCGGGTTAGAGTGATAGACTGAGAAATCGAGACAGCGAGAGAGAGGGACAGGGAGAGGGAAAGAATACAATTAGTCATGGATTTCAAAGACAGCATATAATAAAACATTTCCCCCCTTAGGTAAACGTGCTGAATGCAAACACGAATTAGTCGCCTACGCTCGCCGAGTGAATAAGGCTGAAAGAATGCACGGCAGCCTACTCATCAAGCGCCGCAGTGACTCCCTCCCTCGCTCTCCCTCCCTCACTCTCCCTCTCCTGCTCTCTCTCTCTCTCGCTTTCCTCTCACCCGTCCAATAATGGGTTGCATCTCCACCACTCAAACGCAGCCGTTGGAAAAAAAGAGAGCACATATTCATTTAACAGTATAATTGAAACGTTGATTAAAAGGAAAAAAATATATATGCACCCGAAAAAAAGAGACATTCAGACAGTTTCCAAGATTTGTTTGACAAATTGCAGCCTGGTGCAGAGGGCGTGCGAGAGTGTGAAAAAAGAATACTGTAGGTGTTGAATGAGATGAAAAGCTTTAGTCCCGACGGAGAAATACGGATGTTTTCCATGTCGGTGGAGGGGTTTCTACAAAAGAGTGTGCATGCATTTTCCCCTGTGCGTGTGTTGCATGACATTGGATGCGCGTGTGTGTATGTGCGATTGCCTGTGTGCTCCGCTGTGCCTGCTTGCGTGCGCGTCACCATACCAGTGCATATAGGGTATATTTCAATTCAAATAAACAATGAGTTAAATGACAGCGAAGCCATCCTAGACCAAGCATTTGACTGGCAATCCGCCCCCCGGGGCTGAACCTATTTTACACTGCGCGGTCTGAACAGGACTACCTGTTGCATTCCGTTGTTTGACTCAAGCACAAAATCACCCCCGAAAAATGTGTTTCTCTCTTTCTCTGTGTGGGAGGGAAGATTTGGAATGGCAGCAGACGACCAACACACTCCAAATTGCCACTCTCTGAACCCACATCCTACACGCTAGCAAAACACACACACACACACACACACACACACACACACACACACACACACAGACACACACACACACACACACACACACAAATGCTCACGTGCACACACCCACACAAGCCCACATATGTATGAACAAGACATGGGCAGCCAAGTACGCATAAGCGTGAATTCAGTCCCCCACACACACTCACATGAAACACACACACAAACACGCACAAACGATCACACACACCCACAAACGAACACACACACACATGCACACAAACGCGCGCGCACACACACACACACACACTTAGGATACACATTAACACACACACTCAAAAAAACACTCATACACTCATTCTCGTGTCCTTGTTGTTACCTTAGCAACAACCATGGTTTCAAGGGTACTTCTTCTGTATTGTTAGCTCAGCTTTCTTTATCTTCATTCCAGCCCATGCATGTAATTGGTGTCTATCTATCTCTCTATCTATCTCTCCCTATATCTCTCTCTTTGTCGCTCTTGTTCTCTCTCTCTCTCTCTCTCTCTCTCTTTCTCTCTCTCTCTCTCTTTCTTTATCGATCTCTCCGACGCATTCTCGCAGTTGCGTCCTAACAAAGCCCAGCCAGTCTATAGTGCGCTAAACACAATCGCTCATACCGTCAATGTTGCCTTTTGTCAAAGCAATCAGTGCAGAGTGGAGGGGAGGGGAAGTGGTGGGGAGGCAAATTGAACAAAAGACTGATAAATTCCAAAGCAGAATTTTCCAATACCGCAAGGGCGTTAAATATGTGTCAAAAAGAATCCTCAAAACGTTGACTGGATGTTTTCTTTTTTGTAGGTTTTTGTATGATGTGTTTATGAAGAAACCAAAACCAAAAATCTAAAATCAAATAAAAAGAAAGAGAAAGAGATAGAGCACCGGTAGAAAACACAGACAGACCTGACCAAATAAGGGGTCCGCAGTCAGTACCACAGCCCCTTCAATGTTTCATCTGCCATTTACAACGGAAGAACCCATTGCTATGTATCTGACTCTGTTCCTTGTTTCCTGCTTCCACCCCCCCCCCCCCCCCCCCCCCCCTGAAGTCACTGATCACACACAGACACACATTCACACCACGCACGACGCACACATGTACATGCACACAGATGCACGCACGCACGCACGCATGCACGCACACACACACACACACGCACACACACACAGAGGATATAATGGAGTAATAAGGGAAAGCACAGTGAGTTAGGGACAAACCGCACGCACATGGAAAAACAGTCACATCACAACTGACCTTAAATATGCTAATGAGCTCTGGACGTGCGCACACACACACACATTTACTGTGCACATGCAAGCAACTCTCAACTGAGAAAAAAACTGATTCAAACCTGACCTCAAACTTCTCTAAGATATGAGGTGGCGTTCATACCACATCACAACTGGGAAATGTGTCACCCTCTGAAAGAGCACCAAATTTGCATGAGTTTACAGAAGAATATTGTATTACTTATTCTTTTCATTTGTATTGATTGCAGGAACCCCCCCTCCCCCCGCCTTCATATTTTTGCCCAAATCAACAAGCCAATCTGTCATTCTGAAATTCAATTGCTGTCTTCTACTCTCTGTTGAAGATCATCCAACTCACTTTCCATTTATTTCGAAACTCAGACACTAGAACTTTCAAAGAAAGGAAAGCAGTCTGTGTAGAAGAAATAATTCTCTAAGTCTCCCTCTGTCTCTCTCTCTATTTCTCTCTCTCTAACTCTCGCCCTCGCTCCCTCTCTGTCAGTCGCGCTCACTCTCTCTGATTCTTTTCTCCAAAGGATTGGTAAGTGTCCTTATGACTGCCTCCTCGTCTGGAGTCTCAAAACACCTTCAAAACAACTCCTGTTCCTCCGTCTCCGCCTCCATCTCAGCCTCCACCTTCTCCACCTCCTCTTCCTCATCTTCCTCCGCCTTCAACCTTGTCTACCTCCTCTTCCTCCACCTCCTCCCCCTCCACCTTCTCCTCCAGTACCTTTTCCCTCCTTTATGTGTGTGAGTCACGGACTAACGAGGAGATGTTTAGATGCTAAGTGTTGCAGACATTGAAGTTCTTTCTATGTATGGGTGAGTATGTGTGTGTGTGTGTGTGTGTGTGTGAGTATGTGTGTAGCAGCTTGTTTGTGTTTGTGTGTGTGTGTTTGTGTGTGTGTGTGTGTATGTGGTGGATTGCTTGGTGTGCGTGAGTGTGTGTGTGTGTGTGTGTGTGTGTGTATGTTGTGTGCCTCTGAGCATGTGTAATTGTGTGTGAGCGCGGTAATGCCAATAAATGCTGTTATGTCGCTGGTCTGTTATTGGAGCTAAATGTCAGAGTGATTACCTGTGTGTGTGTGGCTGTGTGTGTGCATGTGCGTGTATGTGCATTTGTATGTGTGTGTGTGTGTGTGTGTGTGTGTGTGTGTGACTCACCTCCGACTGGGCCAGGTGCATTCTCCCACACACATCGCCTGCAAGCCAGGAATTTACAGTATGCATAGCACACCGCACACATACATGTACACACACGTACACACAAGAACACACACACACACAGAGTCAGAATCCTGACACATGGAGTAAGAATGGGACAAGACCAATGGCGAGTGGTCTACCTAACATATCAAAGACTTTGGGATATTATCACACGGTACTAATAGACTGACATACACACAAACCACACACACACACACACACACAGTTCCCTCCATCAACTGCTCTTACATCCCAATCCTCTGCCCCATTTCTGCATCCTATGAACCATATTTATCTCAGTGTGTGTGTGTGTGTGTGTGTTGTGTGTGTGCGTACATCATCCATGTGTCTATGACTGGCATCCACTACCCCACAACACCCATGCCCCCACCATTATAAATTGCTAAAGTGTGATCAACATACATCTCATTTGTCTCTCTCTCTCTCCTCTCTGTCTCTCTCTCTCCTCTCTCTCTCTCTCTCTCTCTCTCTCTCTCTCTCTCTCTCTCTCTCTCTCTCTCTCTCTCTCTCTCTCTCTCTCTCTCTGTCTCTCTCTCTCTCTCTCTCTCTCTCTCTCTCTCTCTCTCTCACCTCCCACACTGCAGGCCCTCTAACCCTTCCAACTGTTCAACAAACCACAATAAAAACACAGAGAAACACTTTCTGAACTTCCCCCCAAATAACAATACGAATCATCCTATATGTAAATGCAGAAACAGGACTCACATCAACACACACACACAAACACAACCCTAGTCAACAACTGGGATGTTTTCGTGCAGGATCTCTTGTCCATTGGAAGACCTGGAAGGCAAGCTGTCTATTTACACAAACAAAGAAGACGCGTGCTGCACAGAGAGATAAAACACTGTCCCGTTTCATGTGTTCATTTGGTTTTATCAGCCATGAAAAGAAAGAAAAGAACGCAGAGGGATTAGAGCGGGAGGTTGCATCCTTAAAGGCACAACTGCGTCGACTTCAACAATCGTGGCGTGATGTCTGTTGCTGGATACAGGCTTTGCTGTGCGTGGCGTGGGGACTCTGGCTGTTTTTTGTAAGTGAAATGAGGCAGAGATACGGTCTCCATTACCGCACAGCGCATGGCTGACGCCACATCGCCCGGCATGGGGCCGCCATCAGCTCTCCGTCTGTTTCTCTAGGGCTGATTTATCTTTTGGATTTAGAATCTCTTATATCTGTTTTGCAGTTTTTTTTCACATGCATGTATATTAATATGCATACACATACACCCAAACACACACACGCATGCACTCATGAACCTGTGTTTTTACTTTATTTTAACAGGAAGTCTCATCTAGATCAGAAACGTTTTTGCAAGAGAGCCCTGTATAGATTTTCAAAAAAGCAGAAGGAATCAAGATACATCCCCAAAACAGCACAAATATATGTATACATGAAATTAAATTAAATTAAATAAATACTCGTAATACTCAAAATATAAATACAAACAATTAAGTGGACATTTTTTCAACAGCAACTCCAATCCTCTCTCCCCTATCATCTTCAGCCGTCCAGTCCAAAGATGGTGCCGTGTGGTTTACTGACGGGACCCTATGCCCCAACTACAGGGTCATGGTTAGGGTCATGCTACACCCTACATCAAGTTCCCAACCAGCCATACATGCCCTGCCTTTGCAGCTGACGATATGAAGAGCATTTAAATACCTACTCCTTTAACTTTTTTAATTATCCATCCGTGTTGTTTTTGTTTTTTAATGATTATCTCGCCTATTTGCGATGAAAGCAAAACAAAGAGCTGACTCCCTCTCCCACTTGTTAGCGTAGAGTGCTAACAAGTTGCTGCCGCTGTTGATGGAAGCACACTCTTACGTCTCCCTCCCCCTGTAAAGATCAGCGCAGTGTTGGCTGAATGAGTCGGGGCCGCAGCCTTCGCTGTGATTAATACCCAACTCGATGGGAGATGGAGAGTAAAACAAAAGAGCTTTCGAAAATACATGCTACTGGAGGCTCGGTCAAAAAGCCAGGCAAACTCCCACACATTACTGCCCACACACACACATTGACATAAACACACACACGCACACATGAACACACACACACACACACACGCACACATGCGCACACGCACACATGCGCACACGCACATACACACACACACACACACACACACACACACACTTGCACACACACACACACACACGCACAATGCGTACAGCCCCCAACCACTATATGCACAAGTGCCTACACACATTCAAATGCTGCTTTTGTGTGTACAAACAAGAGAAAAGCTCCAAAGGCACATGGAGAAATAAAGCCAACACAGACATACACCCTGGTATACGCTATATGAAGACAATGCCCCGTAGGCTTCTATTCTTGATCTTGTTTTTTCCCTTTTGAGTCTGACTGTGTTTGGGTTTCGGGGGTGCTAGGGGTCTTTGTGGGGGGAGGGGGGGGGGGGGGGGGGGGGGAGCAGCAGAGGCGCAGGTTAGATTCGTATTTATTCATCGGGGTCTCGCTCTTCCTCTCGCCACAGGCACCGCTGCGACTCCGCAGTGGCACCACCTCACCCTGCTGGGGGTGGGGGTACAGAGGCTAAGGTGATGCCGGTGCAGCGGTGGCGTGGGCGGATAGGGTTCCTCCTCCACATGTGAGTCGTGACTGACCAGGCGTCTGTAGGAGGATCAGACTAGCACCCGCCACTCTCTTACATAACACTCTGCTGCGTTGTGGGGTGCAGGTTACCTCTCTCCAACAAACACACTCTTCAACACCTCTGCATTGTTCTCGCTTGTGATGTGTGTGATGTGTGTGATGTGTGTGTGTGTGTGTGTGTGTGTGTGTGTGTGTGTGTGTGTGTATATAAGGCGCGAGTGTTTCTGTGTGTCTCGGTGTCTGCATAAATAGATTTGTTCAGCTTCACTCCAAAATGTGGAATGTTATGCAAATAATAATGGCGGTTTTTGGTAATAATGTTAGTTCAGAGGTGAACTAACTGGTGTATTTTTGTCAATGGGTGTTACTTTTTTACATGTATTACGACTGTATTGTGAAAGTATTTCTTGGAGTGCAGATGCTTTGGGAAGAGGAAACCTTCTGTATTTGATAACTTATTTAAAAAAACAACCCTTGATCATCCTCTTGGTCAGAAAATATGTTTTAGTGTTTTATGTCATTTTATCAGACTGTTTTTTTCTATTTTGAAAATAATGACTGTTCTTGTTGTCTCTTGCATTACATTAAATGTTGTATTTTTCAAAACTTCACTCTCACTTTCTTACCCTCATCTTTCTATTCTCTCCTCCCTCTCTCTGTTTTAACACCCTTCTTCCAACTGTGTTGCGTGTGTGTGTGTGTGTGTGTGTGTGTGTGTGTGTGTTTAAGTCCAGATGGTATGTGCACTGCTCTCTGTGGCCTTCTGTCTTCCCTACTCCTTCATGCATATGCATGTAAACACATACACACACACACACACACACACACACACACACACACACACACACACACACACACACACACACACACACACACACATTTTAACATTAACTCTCCCTCTCTCTCTCTCTCTCTCTCTCTCTCTCTCTCTATCTATCTCTCTCTCTTTCTCTGTGCGATGTCTTTCTCTGTGTGCATGTTTTAAATGTTAAATTCACTTCAGCACTAATGTCACCTACACACAGTTCCATGGACTAACTAACTAGCAATAATGATGATAGCTTACGGTGCTGGTAATAGCCATGCAACAGAGTTTGTCCAAAATGTGCGGCCTGTTACTGATCATGCGTATCCCAACTTGTCTGGATGGCCTCTGTGTGTGCAGAGATGTGTAAACAAGTCCTATAATTAGTGCCGGTGCATTTCTCTCTGTTTGTAATTACAGTTCCTTTGGAAGTGTCTCGACATCATTCCTGGCCAGAAATGACATCACACCACAAAGTCTTTCCTGGAGTTAACGTATTAGGGTTTGGAAAAGAAACCTTAACTTTAACCTGAAACATGTATTAAGGTATTCACCTGAGCTGTCTCACATCGCAGGTCAATGCAGGTTAACTAGCTGGTAAAGACCACACGGGATGGCTTTTATTTTGGAAAACTGCAGTAGACATGGACCTCCTGGTCTAGGGGAATATGATCCACGGCGTGAATCACTCTTATGCTCAGTCCAAATATTTTGTCTTTGGATTCAGCGAAGTCCCAGCAGGGCTTGCATCACATGCATGTTTTGTTGGAGCAGACTTTATGCTCGGGCACATTTGGAGGCTCTTCCAGAGGCACTTTTAGAGGCATTCTGCTGATGTATATGGTCCATACATTGCCTCGCAGCCAAGGTTACACTGTTGCAACAATGGGAGTGGTTGGGTTGCGGTCGTCATAATGGTTTTCAATTACAGTGGGCTGTGATTGTGTGTTGGAAGGGGAGGGTGAAATCTAGACAAATTCATAGGGGTCAAGGGAGGTCAAATTCGTGAGCAGGAGAATGTTGAGACGAGGACTGGGAACATGGGAACACGAGGAACCCACCCTACAGCTCTCTCTGTACCCGGCAGCAACTGTTGCTTAGAAACCGAACAGCGTGCCTCGTTTTTCTATTCTGGTCCATTCTTTCTTTGTGTGTCAAAAAAGAAAAAAAGGAAAACGTAAAATTGTAATGATTTAATTATTTTGCATTTTACACGGGAAAAAAGTGGCAATGAACTTAGATTGAGGTGAATTAATGGACTGGGCTTGAGGTTGGGTAACACCCTCTGTCTGTATCCAGCCGGTCTGATTGTGGTACGTACCCACTTAATTACTGGTCTGAAACAATGAGGGTTACAGTGTGTGTGTGTGTGTGTGTGTGTGTGTGTGTGTGTGTGTGTGTGTGTGTGTGTGTGTGTGTGTTTGTGTGTAGGTGTGTGTGTGTGTGTGTGTGTGTGTGTGTGTGTGTATGTGTGTGTGTGTGTGTTTGTGTAGGTATGTTGGTTTGTGCATGAAGAAGAGAAGGGGAAAGTGAAAGAGTGAAATTATTTAGGAAGTGAGAGATAGAGAGAGAGCAAGAGAGCGAGAGAGAGAGCGAGAGAGAGAGAGAGACAGACAGAGAGACAGAGAGACAGACAGAGACAGAGACAGAGAGAGAGACACACATACACACACACACCTAGAGGGACATTGATTTGGGACATCCCCCTTGCCAGTTTCCCGGCACTTTTGTGTCTCCATTTCTCACCACCTGCTACAACAGAAAACAATGAGTTGCCAAACAGTTGACAGAGTATATTTGCCTCAAACCCAGCACTGCTCTCACTCTTTCCTGTTCCTTCAAGAACTACATTGATTGTCTTTCTCATATATTACCTCTCCAGCCAGTATTTCTGCTCTCCCCTTCAAAGATGGCGTTCAATAATTCTACAGTGTCAGGGTTAAGACTTTGAAAGGGATTCAGGTCCTTACAGTACAGGCACCAATGAAATGAAACGTCATAAAATGGTTTAGAGGAATTGAAAAATTGAAAAGGTTTAGATTGAAATAAAACGTTCCTTGGTGAATTATAAGAAGTACACATCCCGTAACTTTAGACCTGCAAATCAATCTCAAGGTGCAGCTGAAAAAAGGTTTTCCTCCAGCAACATCTTGTACATGAAGATACAACCCTTCCTACGTCTTTCACTAAAAATGGAATAAGATGCATCGAATAGTTTACTGCATCCCATCTTCAAGGACAATGGAGGAGGGATGGAGGGGAGAAAACAAGAGATAGAGAGACAGAGAGAAAGAGAGAAGGATGGAGAGAGAGAGGGATGGAGAGCGAGAGAGAGAGAGGGATGGAGAGCGAGAGAGAGAGAGGGATGGAGAGCGAGAGAGAGAGAGAGAGAGAGGGATGGCGAGTGAGACAGAGAGAGAGAGAAAGAGAGTGAGAGCGAGAGAGAGATAGAGAAAGAGAGAGAGGGTTCAAGGCAAGATGTTGGTGTGCTTGCATGAAGGTGTAGGAAAGGAGGTGAAAAGGTAACACTGTATATGGATGACGCACCTTGCTTCAGGAGGAGACTCATCTTTCTCCTCCTACTCCTCCTCCTCAGAGCATCCACGGTGGATGAGAGCAGCGGAGAGGGCTCTTGCGGTTGACTCACGGGGGAAGCTTGCTAGTAGGTTCTAGAGGTGAAGTGTGTTGGGGAGGATGGCCCAGCTTCCAGCAGCTTTCTGGTTCTGTATAAACTGTAGCCCAGAGGGAATGGAAGGAGGGGGTCTGGCTTGGAAGGATGTGCATGTTACTGTGTGGGTGTGTGTAGGTGTGTGTGTTTGTGTGTGTGTGTGTGTGGGGGGGGGGGGGGGCGGGTTGTTTCCAGGATTATGTAGTTGGACAATTTACAGATTTTAAACAACTGTTGGACAAGAGGAACTGGATTCTCCTGATGGGGGCAATACCCGGGAAAGGCCCCTTAACCCATCCGTGTGTGTGTGTGTGTGTGTGTTTGTCTTTTCGTGTGGGCTTGTCTGTGTGTGTGATCCAACGTGAAGGTGTGTCTGTTTATGTGTGTAAGCAGATGTGTATGTGTGTATGTGTGTGTGCAAGTGCGTGTGTGTGTGTGTGTGTGTGTGTGTGTGTGTGTGTGTGTGTGTGTGTGTGTGTGGAAGTTGGTTATCTATTTGCTTATCTAGAATGTTCCCCATCATTAGTCCTTGTACGTTGATGGCTGTCCGTTAAACATTATTGCAGGAAGTCCTGTGCACACAACTCAATGGACCAGCCAGGTTTGTTGTTGTTTTTGTGTATCCGTTTCGTCAACATTCCACCCGCAACATTTCATTGTCTATGTCCAAAACGTTAATATATCATCCCACTGTTTGTATTTTTATGTAGTTGAAACACTTCAGTACACAGACATTATTTTGAGATCACTGTTGATCAACAACAGCAGAGGGGACTTCCAACTGACTTGACAATTTGTTGGCACAAATTGACTTTTGTGCACAATATGCACTCAAATGTAAAACGCACACACACACACACACACGCACACTCACACACACACACACACACACACACACATACACACATACACACACTCAAACACACACATACACACACACTCACACACACACACACACACACACAAACAAGCACTTACATGTGGTGGTGAAAGATAATAATATAATATGGAGATAATGCTACAGGTGGGCTCGCCGTTAATGGAAACCAGAAGAATAAAAACATTTCCCTCTCAACTAACATTCATCAGCTGTGATACCGCTGCGGTATGATTCAGTGAAAGTCACAGGGAAAGATATTTTGATCAAAATGTCTCTTTTACGATCTCTGTATTGGTTGCCACAGAATGGTATGAATCCTTCATGCCTTCATTTCAGTTTGCCTGTTTAACACATGAGCCCACCATTGGGATAGTGGGAATGAGTTTGGTAACATTTTACAATAAGGGTCTAATGATTACCATTAATAACATTAGTTTGTGTAGTAATAAGCATGAACTAACAGTAAATCAACAGTTAACTAATGGTCTAGTAGTATTTACTAATGGTGTTCTTGTTTGTCAATGGTGTTCATATTAACAAAGGTAATGGTGTTCATGTAAACAAAGGTTTTAATGTATACATTATTGAATAGGGTTAGGGTTAGGGTTCACCCCTTGAGGGATTTAACCCTATTCAATAATCTATAGATTAAAAAAAATTGTTAATAAGAACACCATTAGTAAATTACTACTAGACCATTAGTTAACTAACTTTTACTTAATTGTTAGTTAATGCTTATTACTTACTTACTAAGGTTAATTAATGGTTAATTATTGTCCCCTTATTGTAAAGTGTTAACAGAGTTTTTAAATACAGTATAACTTTCCAACATCATCTATGTAAATAGATTTAGTTTACATTGGGTGCCACTGATGATGCGTTAGGCATCAACTTGCTGCGTCCTAGGTTGACGGAAGGAATGGTATTTGACTACAAACTGTAAACCAAAAACACCAACATGAAGAGTTACTTGGCGAGTTACTTGCCAGGTTGTCTCGTATGTTGTTGTCTGGTTGTCTGTGGTGGTCTCAGCAAATAGCTCTGCAAATGTTTGTGAAGTAAAATGTGAAGTAAAATATTTTATGACATAGAAAAGTAAACAAAATGATTTAAAAACGCTTTTCAAATACCCCAATGGTCGAATCAATGTGTTAAATGGGCAAACTGTTCCTGAAATTCTGTCGAACTGAAGATAAGATAAGTTTAAAACTGTGGGGGCAAAGAGAGGAACTTCTAAGAGAACTTTGCTAGAACAGCAAGTTCCTCAATACTCAGGTGTTGGAGAAAACTGCTAATTGCAATGTTCTTTGTGTCTACTCTCCACGGGATAAATTTAGATCTCTTAATCTACCTACACACACATCCACTCCACTCTGATGAACCAAGTCGTGCGACACCGCCTGTTGACACGTCCCTGAGTGTTGCCTCAAAATTGAATAATTTCCGTGAGACTTTTCTCTAGTGTCTCCCCACCAATAGGTCAACTCCTCCAGTGTTAGTCTGCCTCTGGAACAGTCAGGAGGTGGCTCGAATCCTCGAGTTACAGCTCTGATTAAAATTCCTCATTTTGGTTAAACTGCGTCTGAATAATATCATGGAAGGTATTTACTCAAGACTTTAAAGTTGTATATTAATACAGCCATGGGGAATTACATAGACCACTTAGTAAATGGATCAAAGGTTTGTAAATATGGTAATACCATTTTTGTACATGACTATACCCAAAAATGGCGTAACTTTACTTGCTTGTGTATAGTAATACAATATTTGATTATATTTTGGTGTCCTATGATCTCTACTGAAAGATTCATTGTTTAATCTAATACAATCATGTGCACAGTTATACATTATATACTGTAATATATAAACAAACGCCCAACATGAATACATTGTATTCATTGAAATTACATATTATAGAAATAGACATTGATATTGTAGCACAATACTGTATTGTCCTCTACCGATATTTAATCACGAGTCTAGCATTTTGTTCAAACTCGTATTTAGAAAAGTATGAGAGTATGAGAGCGACATTTTTCAATGTCAACTGTTGATGTGAAACATTTAAGAACTGAATGTCTGTGACAAAATGTCATGGTATGTGTATGATTTTGTATATGTGTTGAATTATTGTTGTATCTGTAAATGAGAGTTAATTTACGTTCTTATAGAATACAATCAAATAGAATCCTCTTTACTATGTTGAGTTGGTCCTATTCAATCTTTTACATCTTTATCAATTATATTTTGAACATCAGACTAAAACTAAGCTAAATAAATAGGCCAATATTTATAAACCTCTTGAGGAACAATTGTCTTTCAATTGTCTGCCAACTCAGCCAATTATTGAAAGGTGCCATACAAAATCGAATGTTTTATTATTACTAATATTCATATTATCATGTGTATTACCCCGCCCATGCAATCGCAGGCTTTGCAAAGAAAGTTGACACCCCAAAAATAATCGACGTACTAATCATTTATTATTTTGCCAATCACGTTATTTACATCAGCAGGTTAATGAGATATCAGTATTGTCAGCATTCCCATATCGTCTAGCTCTCTCTGTCTCGGTGAGTCCGACACCGTGTGGAACACCTTGAGCGTGTAACGCCACGCATTGAGGCCGTTCCAACCTTACGCCGCCCGCCGCGGGGGGAGAGAGGTGCATGGTGGGAGGTAAGAACATCATTAGTGTATGGACATCAAAGCCTTGAATGGGCTCAGGGAGAGGGGAGGGAAGGATGGGGCGCGTGGAGGATTAAAAGTGGGTTTCCAACGCTGGGTGTTTGAACCACGAAGAGACGCGGCTCCCTGACTGGACCCGGTCCCCACTGCTGAGACGAAGAAAGTAAAACCCAAGGGGAAACCCCTCTTGAGGGTGGAAATGACACACACACACACACACACACACACACACACCGCACACACACACCGCACACACACACACACACACACACACACACACACACACACACACATACACACACATGCACATGCAAACACCTTTTTTTGGCACTTATGGTAAGGGGAAATAATAATACATCGAATGATTTGTATTCGTTTGTACCCGTTCTGTTTGTGTGTATGTGTGTACATAATGAGTGTGTACGTGTGACTGGGTGAACGATAATTTTGGTTGGTCTTTGTCTTGAGAACGTTTGTACGTGTGTGTGCGTGAGTGTTTGTATATGCGCGCAGGGGTGTGTGTGTGTGTGTGTGTGTGTGTGAGGACATTCTGGGTGGGGGTAGACGGTTTGTGGCAACAGTTTCCTGTTAGGGTGGAACAGTTGGGACCACCCTTTTCTCAGAGAAGGGAGTGTGGAGGGGGCATGAGGAGGGGGCTGCTTTATTTCTCCCGTAAAGAAATATATTTTTCTCTAACTATGGATGAGTTATACACAATTCTGTGCTTTAAAACACTTGTCAGCTGTTAGATTAATGAGATCAAATGAGGAAATAAATTATACATGTATGTGTAGTTTGTTTGATTTCCTGTTTGTCCTGTTTGCAATAAAAAATGCAACAGCTTATTTTCTGTTTGGAATAGTAGGACCGAACAAAGTACTTTCAACATCTACATGGGTAACACGTTACATCACAGTTTCCTTGTTACTGTAATTACAAATGCAATAAGCAATGTAACAACCTGCAACAGCATGTACTTAATTTTTAATAGTGTTACAGAATAGCCTAACCCTAACCCTAACAATCTACCCTGAACCCTATAGCCCTAATACCTAACCTTACACTAGTGTAGAACTCGCTCTTCGCCTATTAAAGCTAAGGTAAGCAATTTATTTTAGAAGCATTTTTTGTCATATTTGTTTAAATTCTCTTTACATCCTGACAGAAATCAATAAATCAAATGCTCCAACAAATCTGGTATATGTGGCAGTTGCAGGCCTGTAACAAGCCTCTCCAATAATTTAATTCTGCTTGAATGAAATGATAGGATGGCCCACCTGTCTGTCTACCTACCCGACTACCCTGCGCGCACTCTGCCCGTGCACTCATTGCGCATGACTGGAGTCTTTCACAAGGCTAAGCAGACCTATTGCTAAAGCTAGCAAGCTAGCAATGTGTTTTGGGGAGTGGCTTTGGAGGGAGGCCTGAATGGAGGGGTTTAATTTTTGTCAGTTGGATACTTAAAAAATCTAACTTACGCTGGCCGTTTCTACTAATTGCCTACCCTATTTTTAACCCTAGCCCCGTGAGACCATCCAGATAGACACAATTTGGGTTTTGCCGGGAATATCAGTCTGGCCTTGGCTGAGCAGCAATTAATTTCAAATATAGGCGCAGCTTTACGTTCTTCAAAAACCTCTAGTCAATCAGACTTCGCTCTGACTGAATCCAGTTAAAAGTAAAGCAAAAGCATATTCTCCTCTGCGAAAAGCCTTCCGTGCGGATTTATTTTAATCTTAAATTTCAGTCTTCGATCTATTTTAGATTAAACAGTATTTATTGCTCCGTAGATTGCTACATTCTCCTTGGTCGCCTCCATTGATTTTTTTTTTTAATTCAGCAGACTGTGGTGGTGCTCCTTGCACTTATTGCACAGCGTTTACTTGTCTAATTACACCGTAACAGGACACTGTAATGTAAAGTGTAACCCACATTTCTTTCACAACCGTAGTTTCAACCTTTTGTACAATCAACCACTAAGCAGTTGCAGCTGGTCATGTACCTTAATAATGGTCTTAACGGGGATATTAAAACAATTAAGGAAACAGGTTTAACTGCAGTAGTCATGGCTACGAGTGTGAATCCCTGTCTCTGTATTATCTTTTTTGTGTAGTTCGCTGGCAGCCTGATAATATTCTGTTTATCCCTGTGCATCCCCTTCATACCTATCATGAAACCTCAAGGTATGTCACAGCTGATCAAAAAGAATGTCTCAAAAGTACCTTTCTTTGAGCCGTAATTGTTGTTGTCTGATATGAGTGTGCCAACATAGTTTTTCTGTATTTTCTCCTGTGCTGTAGCTTTGAAAAGGTCATTTTAGTTTCAGATTTTGTGAGGGGAAATACGATTAATCATCTGCAATAAACTAGATTTTTTTCTTCTCCATTTTTCGCCTTCTCTTTTTTTTGTCATGACTTTTACAAGGAATCCACAAGCTTGTTTCTTTGAAAATGTATAGCAAGCACTCAGGAAGTGATATTTTAAATATGTAACGCTCAGGGCTTCCATTTTCTGGATTTCTTTAAAGATCCTCTCCATATTCATTTCAACACTTGAAATATGTGCTTTATAGAATGTGTATAATTTTTTTATTGTTATTGAATGTGAATTAAAAATGATTGAATGAAGTATTGTTTGTTCCACACAAAATAATATAAGAAAAAACTAGGCTTTTAATCTATCTATAATTTATTATCAACTGTCTCCCCCACACAGCATGTTCCCCAACCCACTATCATAAAGCAGC